>JAEMWC010001595.1:107500-112500 GCA_016490735.1 Pachyseris speciosa
CAAGGAAAATATAACTGCGAATAAAAATTATTTGATTGGCTGCGATGGGCGACTCACTATTGTCCGCAATGCAATATAGGTATGGTAAATTCGTTGAAACAGTCATGTCTACTGATGCAGCTAATTAAAAAGACAGGAAGAAATTTTAACATAACGTAAAACCAAAAGCAGAAAACAGGCCAAATATTACTCAAAACTATACTTTAATTTCTTCGAAACTGAGAAGATATGGTCAAAATTACATTCTGACAAGCATATTCTTATTTTGTGCCTGTCTTCCGAATCTTGACGTAAAATGGCATGTTTCGACATGTGTGTCATTTTTTTCAGACCCTTTAACTTTCGTAGTCTTAGTAGCCCAAACATGTTATTACAGTTTGTTGACGAAGAAACTCTACTTTTTCCTTGATATGGAAACAAGCCAGAAAGCAAGTGGCCATTTTCACTCCTGAATTTTGCCGTTTAGTGTCTCGTCGAAATCTAGCTATGTGGTGGAATTCGGCAAATTGGGTATCAAAATGGTCGCAAATATGTGTTCTTTATAGTAAGATAATCAATGTTCACATCTACCCTTTTGTTATATTTTAAACTTAGTTCAAGGAATGTACAGTGTCGACCCCGCGAAAGCTGTGATGTGAACTGAGCCTCCGAAAAGGCTTTGTTGCAGCTCAGGGAAAAAAAATCTAATCAAACTCAAAATATTTTTTTACAAATTATTCACGTAAACCCATCTTTCTGGGAAAATTTGTTGATTTTCGATTGTTTACATTTTACACACCTTCAGGCGATATTTACGGATAGCCGTTCTTAAAAATTGACAACATCACCTCGTTGTTGGTTAAGCATGCAAAATAGAAATTATTTGTCGTGGTTAAGTCAGTTAAATTTTGTGAAGTACCCCAAATTTTAAGACCTTCAAATGTTTTGGACATAACAGGTAACGGGAATATATGACTACGCCTGAAAACAAATCCTTGAAGCGCGCTATTTACTGCAGACTCGCTGTGAAAATTAGATAAAACACAGATGAACTAAGAATGACAGCTGAATAATCCTGTCGAAAGAAAATGTATGATACAAATAAATTTCAATCTCATTCGCCCAAATATTCTCGGAAGACGTCTATTCATCTACTTAAATTGCAACGCTTGCAGAATGCAGCTGCTCGGCTTATATCTAATGTTCCTCGGTACAGCCACATAACACCAGTACCGTGTTCGTTACATTGGCTCCCTGTCAAATTTCGTATTGATTTTAAAATACTTCTTCTTACTTTTAAAGCTATCTAGCTATGGTCACGCACCTGGTTACTTGACTGATCTGATTGCTATTAAAGAACAGCCACGCTATCATCTTCGTTCAGCTAGCGGTTTTTTCTTAAAGTATCCCAGCTTAAAACTGAAAAAGACTTAAGGGGATCGTGCTTTTTCATCTGCGGCCCCTAATTTATGGAACAATCTGCCCCTTCATATCCGCTCAAGCAGTTTAAGGCCTGGGTCAGGGGGCGTTTATCAGAGAAAACGGTTTTTTGTAATATAACAGCCCAGGGGGATGACACTGAAACGAAATTCGGCACATGGGTAGTTCTCATCATCCTTAACATTTTGACGTGCAATAAACGTTATCTCAGATCACGTGGCGTGTCACGTGACTATTTCTTTGAAATCATCACTTATTTAAGGAGTAGGTGACTTTTGTGGGATATAGTATCGAATAAAAACGCTTTTCTTATGCGTATTAATTATTTCCAGCGTCTCACGTTTGGAGCGACCGTCCATCGTTCTCAACAAAAAAGTTGTGAGGGCAAAGGTCATTTTTCTTCCCAGAATTCAACATTTAGCTGTTGATAATTTAAAAACTAAAAGTCGTGAGCAATCACTCCAAGCGTAGAAAGTTAGATATGTTGGATTTGTATTAACAACGCTGATTTATTTATCTGTTAACTTAAAATCCGCCACCGCATCGCCGATTTAAGACTTTTTCAAATTTTGATCACGTGACTGATCACGTGATCAAATTTATACGTTAAGGCAAACAAGGACAACAAGATTTATCTTCAGGGAAAGTTTCATCCGGTTCTAGGCAATCTGGAAGAAGATATTGGCGATCAACCATATTTATGAACATATTTCTAAACCCAGGCCTTAAACTGCTTGAGGCCTTGAGGACAATTTTGATCGTTTTAAATCCTTACTTAAAACGCATCTTTTTAGACTAGCTTTTGATATGTAATGTTTTCAACCTACTATGTAATATATTTAGTGTTTTATTTAATTTTAGCGTTGTCTACTTTTAGCCTTAATTATTATGCTCATTTTAGCTTTTATTTTTGTTTCCTTTTAATATTTAAGCATCAGTTGTTACGCGCTCTTGATCATATTTGCATGGAAGGGGCGCGTTATAAATTTTTAATTATTATTATTATTATTATTATTATTATTCAGCTGTGCGAAAATGCAAAACTATATCTCACAGAATAAAGCCACCTAAGAAGCTTATGCGAAGTGAGAACGAGCACTACGCAAGCGAACATAAGCATAGGCGCAAGCACAAGGAAAAGGAAAAATTTTGATCCTTGCGCTCGTGCTTGCGCTTATGTTTGTGCTTGCGTTAAGCCCGTTTTCACGGTGAAATAAGCGCTCTTGTTCTTGCGCTTGTGCTTGCGTCGCTAGTGAAAACCAGGCTTAAGGGTTTTTTTTAAGGACCATTTTCAGTGAGGCTATGCTCGTTCCAGACTCTACAATTAATGTCCTGTAGTGGATATATCTGGCCATGTATTAATTTCAGTCGTTGCTGGGCTCACAACAGCTACGAAAATTGCTTTTTTATGTGTTCATTTTTCCAGAGTGACTGAATTTTCACTTTTTCTTTGAAGCAAATAGAATCAAACAACTTTAACGATATTGATTACAAACAAACGAAAAAATTAAATGCTACGTTATGAACGGCCTGAGAAGTTTGGGTTCTTTGTAAAACTGAAATGTAATAAACTCTTACCTTACTTTTCATTCGAGAGACATGGCAAGCAACTTTGATAGGGATCAACAACAACAACAACAACAACAACAACAACAACTTTATTTATCTTTACATATAAAAGTTAAGTAGTTTGCCCCGCAAATAGCTGGGAAGCTAGTCGTGGCGGGGCAAGACAAATACATACACAACTCAGATGAGTATCTTAAGAAACAAAACAAAACAAAACAAAAAAGATCCTTAAATTAAAACAAGCCTTGCAGATAAATAAATTAAACGAAGATGTAGTTAACACAGCACTTACTGACATACAATGAGGAAAAGAAAAGAAAAACAAGCATTAATTAAAGAGATTAAAAACTGGATCTATATACCTACTTTTTTAATGATCATGGGGATTTGAATATAGTCATCATCCTTTTCTAAAATATCAAATAACAATTTGCGAAGAACTCGTTTGAAATTTTTTTAGGAAGATCCGTTATATAGCGTGGTATCTTATTCCACAGTTTTACTCCGAGTCGAGAAAAGGAATTGTTTAGTATTTCGAGTCTAGAACTTTTAACAGCGAACTTTCCAGATGTAGACGATCGTGTATTGTATGAGTGAATATTACGCGTTTTCTGAAATAAATTTAGAATATTTGTTGGGGCTTTATTATTATTGATATCATACATTAAGGTTGATACCGATTCATAATAAAGAAAAGTTATTGGTAAGACGTTTGCTTCGAGAAATAAAGGAATTGCATGGTCATGCCAGTCTGCGAAGTACAATAAGCGAAGAGCTCTTTTCTGAAGAATTAAAATTTTATTAAGATAAGTCTTGCATGCCTGGCCCCAGGCAGCAAGACCGTAGGTTAAATATGGCTGAACTAGTGTCTTATAGATATTCAAAAGTATTGGTCGAGGTACAGTGTGGCGTAGCTTTGCAATCAGCCCAACATTTTTGCTAATTTTTGTAACAATAGAATCAATGTGATATTTCCAAGAGAGATTCTGATCAATGAGAACGCCCAGATATTTTATATAGACTTTAGACTCGAGATGAACATATTTATTCTTTTCATTATCAAACATGCAAAGTTTTGGTTGGTAGGTAAGTCGCTTTTGGTAAGGATGAAATATTACAAAGTTGGATTTTTTTATATTAAGAGTTAGTTTATTGGCTGTCAGCCAGTTATAAAGGTTTTGAAGTTCGTGGTTGACTGTTGTTTCAAGATCTCTCAAATTTTTGTCCGCATAGAGAATGTTGGTGTCATCTGCAAAGAGGTAAAACCCTAATTTATTTGAGCATCTGTGGATGTCATTGACATAAAGCAAGAAAAGCAATGGTCCAAGAACTGATCCTTGAGGAACTCCACATTCAACAACGGCCTTATCTGATATATGATGGTCTACTTGCGTTGTTTGGGTACGATTTTTGAGATACGAGGAGAACCAATCATTAATTATTCCACGAAAGCCATAGTGATTGAGCTTATCAAGCAAAACATCGTGATCAACGGTGTCGAAAGCTTTTTTAAGATCAATGAATACTCCACAGGAAAACAAACGCTGATTCATGTTTGACTGTATATCGTTTACAATATGAAGTATTGCATGCTGGGTTGAATGCCCCTCACGAAAACCATATTGTGAGGAATACAAAAGGTCATGTTTTTCTATATAGCTCGTTAATCACACAAATAATCAATATGTAGTCATTATAAGCGTTCATAAACAACCCTAATTAGAATATTATTTATAACTGAGTGTTGTCTGTTTTAATTATTTCGATCATGAATAAACTGAGTCACAAGATCAATATATTTAACATAAATATAGAACTTAGAAAAGATTAAACTGCCACTGTAAATGTGTATTGGGACTCTTGTATCCTTTTTTCTTTGATTTAATTCCAGTTTCCTTTTCAATAAGACACAAAAACACGTTCCAAAACCTTGGGGGATATTCCAAAGTTAACAGAAATCGGCTAAAATGGCAAACACGTGTTGAATTTTTGACGGAATTGTAATTTTTGGC
>JAEMWC010001595.1:122500-127597 GCA_016490735.1 Pachyseris speciosa
CCTTTGTCAGGACTCAGGGAAAACAAAACTGACTGTTTCCTTTCGATTTTGGATTTTTGGAGGCACGATTTGCCTCCTGTGGTTGCCCGTCACTAGAGCAGTTCAGTTTTAAATTGAGTGTCGTGAAGCCAGTACTAAAGAAATTACTTCAGCCAATCACAACAGACCGAAACAGCGCAATAAGCCAATCCGAATTCGAAGCAATGATACGTAACCGGCGCAAAGCGCGGAAAAATGTGCGCGTGCAAGTGGCTATTGGTTTTGCCTCTCATTGGTTGAGAAAGCGGCACGAGTTTTGTTGGCCAATCACAGAGCGAAGCAAAGCAAAACCAGAGCAAGCGCGGTTTACGTTCGATGTTCAATCGAGAAACGGTCTGTCAGAAATAGATTTCGTTACTCGCGCGTGATTTTGAACTCTTGTCTAGTTAGCCAATTGGAGCACGATGTCTTGATTGACATCTGATCTCGGAATTTTACTTCGCACATGTTTGTAAATTCGGAAGAAAATCTGTTAGAAGTTAAGTCGGAAAATCAGTCTAAAAATCGGTCGGAAAGTCTTAAATCTGTAAGGAGAACATCAAGAATAAAGTCTTGTGGAAGTCTAGAGCATTCACTTTTCCTTCTTCACAATTGCTGGTGCCGAGACCCGGGAAGTTTCGCTGGGAATTCTCCATTAAGATAATTGAAATCAAGCTTCGTGAAGGAATGTGAATGTAAACATGGCCGAAGCGAAAAAGAAATTGAAGAAGAAGACGAAAATCCGTGAAAGTCATCGAACTTTCGTAAAGAAAATTATCTCTAAAGCAAGGGAGTCTATGGATGGTGGGGAATCCGTTGATTTCAAGAAGCTTAAATCTTTTAAATCTACTCTTCAGGACAAGGTTTTGGAGCTCAAAGGCATGGATCAAGAGGTTCTTGAATATCTGGATGAGTCGAAAATCGATGAAGATGTGAGCTATAGTTGTGACTTCGCCAGTGCAATACAGGCGTGTATTGTGGATCTGGAAACAGCCTTAATTCAGGAAAAGGAACAAGGAAGCAGTCAACAAGTGGCATTCGTTTCGCAATCTGCTGAAGCTGGTTTAAACAGCACTCAAACGCGCGCTCAAACAGTGACGAATTCGAGGGCATCCTCTATTCATAACCACGCCAAATTGCCGAAACTCGAGTTAAAGAAGTTCTACGGGAATCATATCGACTGGTATCCATTCTGGGAGTCTTTTGAATCGGCTGTCCATCGAAACAGCACTCTAACCGGAGTAGATAAGTTTAATTATCTGAAATCACTCCTTGTGGGATCTGCTGCACATGTAATCGCGGGATTGACTCTGACAAATGCCAATTACGAGAAAGCTATTGATCTATTGAAACAGCGATTTGGAAATCGTCAACTCGTTATTTCGAGCCACATGGAAGCTCTCACTAAAATCCCGAGAATAACGGCCGTTAATGATGTCAAGCGTCTTCGTAACCTTTACGATATGGTGGAATCACATGTGCGTGGGCTTGAGAGTTTGGAAATTTCACAAGAGATGTATGGCTGCTTTCTAACGCCCATAATCATGCAAAAATTGCCAGAAGAGTTCCGGATCGCCATCACTAGAAATCTAACATCTGAAACCTGGGTCCTCAAGGATATTTTAACCGAATTTCAAAAAGAAGTTGCGTCTACGAGAAAACTGCCAACATGTCCCTGGAGATGTTGGAGCGCCAGAGCATCGTGACTTCCTGCGATTTCTTTGGGTTGACGACATTCTTACTGACAATCCACAGTTGGTCATTATGCGATTCACGAGAGTGGTCTTTGGGTAAACTCCAGCCCTTTCCTCTTGAATGGAACAATTCGCCATCACTTGAACTCTTACATGAATAAGGATCCAGAATTTGTGGAAGAAGTCGTGCGTTTCTCTTTATGTGGATGATTCAGCATCTTCGAAACCTGATGGAGCTTCCGCTTAGACTTCTACTCCAAACTGAAGACAAGATTCAAAGAAGCTGGGTTCAATATGCGCAAGTGGATGACGAATGATCTGGAATTATCAGAGAAAGTCAAATCAGAGGAAGACCAAGGAGTGAATCAGCAACAGCCTTCTCCTGTGTTCCAGCAAGAAGATCAAACATTCTCAAAGTCACAGTTTCAGAACCGGGATAACACAGAAGACCTTGCAAAAGTTCTGGGAACATCTTGGGATCATGCAGAAGATAAACTTGTCTTTACCTTCAAGAATCTCACAAGTTATTTGACAGAAGAAATCATCACGAAACGAATTATTCTCAGTTCTATTGCAAAGATATTCGATCCTCTAGGATTACTGTCCCCAGTGTTTGTTGCCTTCAAAATACTGTTTCAAGAGATCTGCAAGAAAGAAGTTGATTGGGACACTCCACTAGGAGGAGAGATACTGAGGCAGTGGAGATCATTGTTGGAAGACATGCAAAACATTTCTAGTCTTACAATTAACAGATGCTACTCATCTGAACTTAAATCTCTTGAAAGTCCTCTGATTGAGTTACATGGATTCGCTGATGCATCAAACAAAGCATTTGGTGGCGTCGTTTACCTCAGGTTACAGTCAGGCAATTCAGTTGTGTCCAAACTTGTCGCCTCGAAAACAAGAGTGTCGCCAATCACAGGTGCCACCACACCCAGATTGGAACTGTTATCTGCATTAGTGCTTGCAAGACTGCTCACGAGCGTACGCAAGGAATTTGACCAATCTCTGAAGATAATTAACTGTGTCTGTTGGCTGGATTCAGAGATCGCTTTATGGTGGATCACTAAGAGTCAAAGGGAATTCAAACCATTCGTGCAGAATCGAGCTGTAGAAATCAGAAAGCTCGTTACCCCAGATGTATGGAAGTATGTTCCCACTGATCAGAACCCGCTGACATTGCATCACGCGGATGCAAGGCCTCAAAGCTAAAGGACAACAGGAAGTGGTGGGAAGGTCCTGCTTTCTTGAAGAGGAGTTCTGACTGTTGGCCAAATCAGAAGGAGTTTGGAGTGAAGAACTTCGAGACAAATCCTTTAAGTGAAGTTAAGCCGACAAAAAAGGGTTACCACTGTCGCTGCTACTGTTGAAGTCAAGGGATTAGAGCAAATAATCCAACCTGCGAAATTCGGTGATGTGTACAAGCTCCTCCGAGTCACGTGCTATGTTTTGCGTTTTATAAGACACGCTCGAGGAAAACAAGGACAACCTCAATTAACCTCGCGGAGATAGAACCAGAAGAGTTGAAGGCGCAGAATCGTTGTGGATTAAGCATGTCCAGACGTACGTTCAAGAAGAAGAAAAATTTGAACAGACACGTCATTCGTTGGGTCTATTTTCAGATGGAGAAGGCATATTGAGATGTGGAGGAAGATTACATAATGCACCCCTGCCGTATGCAGCTCGGTTTCCAGCAGTCTTACCTCGGAAACATCACTCCACTATTCTGATGATCAGAAAGAGTCACAACAATGTCATGCACAATGGGGTCAAAGAGACATTAACTGATTTAAGGTCAAGATTCTGGGTGGTAAAAGGCCGACAGACTGTACGTAAGGTTATTTCTTCGTGCGCTACATGCAAGAAACTCGACGGAAGCCCATACAATGCCCCTCCACAGCCTCCGCTTCCAGATTTCAGAAGTTGGTTGTCGACTTTGCGGGACCAGTCTATTTGAAGAATGTCTATTCCAAGAGTAAGACAGTCTATAAGGCATACATTGCAATCTTTACTTGTGCCTCCTCTCGAGCTGTTCATCTCGAGCTGGTTCCAGATCTGTCAACAGAAACATTCCTAAGGTGTCTAAAGCGGTTTGTTTCTAGGAGAGGAGTACCACGTCTTGTCATATCAGACAATGGTAAAACCTTCAAGGGTTCCTGTTTGAAACCTTTTTCAGTCAGCATGGTATTGTCTGGAAGTTCAATGTCCCTCGCGCCCCTTGGTGGGGTGGGTTCTTCGAACGAATGGTGCGCTCAGTTAAACGCTGCCTTAAGAAGACCCTCGAAATGCACGAGTGACTTATGAAGAGTTTCAAACAGTATTGGTGGAAGTCTAAGGAATACTTAACTTTCGACCCTTGACCTACGTCTATGAAGAACTCGAAGAACCAATCACACCTTCCTCGTTATGCTTTGGGCGAAGGTTGCTCAGTCCCA
This sequence comes from Pachyseris speciosa, assembly GCA_016490735.1. Classification (NCBI taxonomy): domain Eukaryota; kingdom Metazoa; phylum Cnidaria; class Anthozoa; order Scleractinia; family Pachyseridae; genus Pachyseris; species Pachyseris speciosa. The sequence goes on from JAEMWC010001595.1 coordinate 126,648, forward strand.
TTCCAAGACCAAGGTTCTACTTCAGATACCACAGCCGCAGAGTTGTCTAGAAGGCAGAAGCATCTTGATTTGGTTCTTAAACACTTCTGGAACCGTTGGCGAAGGGGTATCTTTCTGAACTTCGCGAGCATCATCTTGGCAAGAAGACAACACAATCTCGAGTGATTAAGAAAGGAGACGTTGTTTGCATTCACGAAGACAATGTGCCTCGACAAAGGTGGAAACTTGGGACAGTTCAAGAGTTGATCCATGGGAGAGATAACCTCGTTCGCGCAGCCGTTGTTCGGTTAGCGTCTAAAGGGGGAAGAGCTGAGATCCAACATCCTGTACAAAAGTTGTATCCAATTGAAGTTCCTTATGAGCATCAAGATGGTGGTAACAAGGAGAATGTGAATACAGTTCCGCCAGTCATCAGATTTGTTCCGATGATCAAGTGGAAATCGTACGTTGTGACTGATCAGTGTGTAAAGGTTCAGTTATCTGTCCAAGGAACATTGCTAAACATTGCACGTTGACCTTATGAGTAAATCCAGAATTGTTGATTGACTAGGTCAATCAAGGGGGGGAGTGTGTCAGAAATAGATTTCGTTACTCGCGCGTGATTTTGAACTCTTGTCTAGTTAGCCAATTGGAGCACGATGTCTTGATTGACATCTGATCTCGGAATTTTACTTCGCACATGTTTGTAAATTCGGAAGAAAATCTGTTAGAAGTTAAGTCGGAAAAATCAGTCTAAAAATCGGTCGGAAAGTCTTAAATCTGTAAGGAGAACATCAAGAATAAAGTCTTGTGGAAGTCTAGAGCATTCATTTTCCCTTCTTCACACGGTCTATTCATAAAGCAAAGACAAACTTCATGATTTAGAATGTTACAAGACAGTGTTTGAGTTTATCGGGCTTAAATCTCACGATTATTCGATTACTGTAATAACAATACTGTATCTAAGAATC
>JAEMWC010001596.1:0-97500 GCA_016490735.1 Pachyseris speciosa
TAAGCAGAAGTATATTGAAGCAACCAAAAAACCGTATTCCTTCTGTTATGTTTGACAAACCAATGAAAACAGTGAAGAGAAACTTTTATGGTGTTATCTAATCTAAATTATGGGATATTTAACGATTTACCAACTCCAGACAATATAGGAACTGGTGAAAAGGTCCGAAAGGTGATAGAGGTCCTGGCGGTCCACAAGTCTAAAAGTGATAAAGGTGATAGAGGTCCTGCTGGTCCAAAAAGTGATAAAGGTGATAAGGGTTATGGATTCAAATTAACACAAGATGGTAACTATGATCTTGAAAATAAACGCTTGACTAATGTTGGAGAACAAATTCAAACAAAGATGCTGTTAATATGAGATACGTCAACGATGCTGTTTTATCAATTGAAGGAACACGTGTTAATCCATTTAAATTTCTTCTTGAAGATATTTCAAAACAACTATTATTAGAAATGAAATGATCTCAAATTGGAAGATTTTAATAAAAGCCCTTACTTAATAAATAAAAAAGCTTTGTCTTTTGTTATTCCTACTGCTGGTCTTACAACTGTTCTTCGTTTTGATTTGTCACATTGGAAGTTTCAAGATACACTTTTGCTGTTGAGTTTTATACTGACGGTAATCCAAATAATGCAACAGTTGATGATGATAATTTGTATCCAATTTAGTTGAAATAAAAGATTCGATAAAAGAGCATTTCCAGAGACTCATATTGTAGAGGCTTATCTCAAAAGAATATTCTTCCTTGAAAAAACAAGTCATGGTTCCACATCAATGGAGTTATTGCTGATTTCACCATATTTACAAAATAATAAAAAACATTATGTTATAGTTTATGGTGTTTACGGATTTTCAAATATCATTTTATCACATATTCACGATCCTGTTTTTGAAATTGAAAATGGTAATGTTGCATTCGGTGATAAAATTGACATGGAATTAAACAAAATCATCAACCTGCAGGATAACCCCTCAAACCCACAAGACGCTGTAAACAAAATCTTACGTTGATAATAAAAACAGCTGATTTCCTTAATAAAACACTGTGGTGTAATTTATGCATCTGTCAGCATGAATAGAAATGATCTATTTGGCATACCAGATAACCAAGATTCGGTTATTCAGCTGTAAATAGAAACTATGTGAACAATAATTTTTGAAACTAAATGGAAGCGTTGCGATGACTTCTGATTTGAATCTTGGAGGTAACAATTGACTAATGTATCAACACCAACTGCAAACGATGATACAGCCACAAAGGGGTATGTTGATACTGAAATTGCTGGTATTGCTGGCATTGATGTTTCTCCATTTCTTAAAAAAAGATGGAAGTGTTGCAATGACTGGTGATCTTGACATGGGTGACAATAAATAACAAATGTTGGATCTCCAAACTCTGATAAAAGATTCTGCCAACAAAAAGTATGTTGATGACCTTATTCTTTCAGCATCTGGTACTCAACGCAACCCCTTCGCTTTCTGTTAAAAGACATATCCAAGTCTTCTGCAGTCAGTGGTGTGGAAAACCTACAAATTGAAGATTTCAACAGATCACCATACCACATAAACAAGTCGTCATTGTCTTTTTTCATCAAACGAAGAGGCAACTTTACATCCAAATTCGTTTTAATGTGACATCTTTAAGAAATGGACAGTATACATTTGTTACTGAGTTTTTCTCACCCTCCAACCCTCAAAATGCAACAATTGATTTATTCATTCCAACTGTAAATATACGAGATGCGGGACAGCCATTTCAAAAACCTTTTCCCCAACTCCACACGTTGAAGGTTATATGAAGAAGCTTTTCCGAATCGAAAAAACCAGTGGTGGGCAAGCGGCAATACAGGTGGAACTTTCCAGCACTGCTCCTGCGTCTAACACCAAAACACATATCATTGTTTATGGAGCTTATGGCTTTCATACCAACTTGTCTTACTTTGTCCATGACCCAGCTTATGAAATTGAAAACGGTCATGTTGCGTTTGGTAGTAATGTTGACATGAAATTAAACAAAATCCTCAACCTGCAGGATAACCCCTCAAACCCACAAGACGCTGTAAACAAAAGTTATGTGGACCAGAGGTTGCAAACCAAACTCGATACAATTGCACAACAAAATCTAAATATGAACAACAATGCCATTACTGATCTTGCTCCACCTGTCAACGCAGATGATGCGGCGACAAAAGGTATACTGACGAATATTTTCTCCGACGAGACGGTTCGACTGCGATGTATGGAAATTTGTCGTTGAATGGAAATAGAGTGACGAATTTAGCGGACCCGTCGAATGAAACTGATGCGGTGAACTTCAGAGTTTTAAATCGAGCTGGAATAGCTATGAGAGCAAACGCTTTATTATTGAATGGAACAAATGCGATGGCAGCAGACTTAAAACTTGGAGGGCATAAAATCATTAACTTAAAAGAAGGAACAAATAAAACCGATGCCGTAAATTTAGATCAATTAGAAAAAAGTCATATTTCATCTGCTTCTCATCCAAAGAATGCTTTCAAATATTTGATGAATGATATCGATGAAATTAGCACTGAATATGGCTTGACAGTTAATGGATATGTCAATTTACCTCGTTCACCACATTTGATTTCAAAAAAGGTCATTGATATAGACTTGAATAAAGAATCTAATCATATTTACAGAGCTAGAATTGGTTTTAATATGTACACAATAAAAGATGGAAAATACACTTTCATTCTTGAATGGCTATTTCCTGATTATGAAGGAATGAGTCTTAGTAGTGTAACATTCAGTGCAACTGGCGGAATTACAATTCATAAAACTGTAGGGAGAAAATTTGATAACAGAAATGAAGATCATTCGAGATATTTATTATGGATTGAAAAACCATCAGTAAGTTCACCACCTGAATATTTATATTGTACGATTCATATTAATGCTAACCCAACTTATCCAAATAAGTACAAAGTTCATTGTGTCGCATATGGTATTGATTTTGAAGCAGTAGACGTTCCATCAAGTGTTTACGACTTCGCAGAAGCTTATAAAATCGTGAATGAAAAAATACAATTACAAACTGATTTAGATTTGAATGGTCATGCTTTAATAAATGAATCAAGAAACTTATTTGATGGTGAAAATGGTGAATTGACAATGCTAAATAATATTAATATGAACAGCTCTTTAATAAAAGAGGCTAAACTTGGTGGTGATTTAAATCTCAATGGCTATAGAATTCATAACGGTGGTTTAAATCTATTTCGGTCAAGCGTTACAGGCGTAATTATGGAAACAGCTTTTGATCTCGGAGGGTTTGCTCTCTATCGGCCGAAATTAGGAGGTGATCTGAATTTGAATGGGAATAATATAATTGGTCAAATACAATATTTAAATTGCTTTGTTAAAGCCAATCGAGGACATAATAAGAATGTTTTAAAGACTGTATTGATAAATGGCTCTGAATTTTTAGTTATTCATAACAATAACTTTTATATTAAGAAAATGTATATCATACAAGGAACAAGCCCCGGAATATTCTATTTCAAGACAAAAGCTGAAGGTGGTGGGCCTTTGCCATTACCAGCAACTGTTTATGAACACAAACAATCTTCTTTAAGTAGAAACATCACAACGGTCAACATCAACAAATCATTATCGAGAGGCTATTTTATAATTGACTATTCACATCCTAATACAGGTGCTTTCGATACAACATTCACACTTGAAGTAATTATGAATTAATCTAAAATAATATGATATGGGATTATTTAATCATCCACTAAATCAAGACAATAACGGTGATATAGGTCTAATTGGTCCACAAGGTCCGCAAGGTCCAGTTGGTCCACAGGGTCCACAAAGTCCGCAAGGACCACAAGGTCCAGTTGGTCCACAAGGCCCACAGGCCCACAGGGTCCGCGAGGTGTTTCAGGTTCTGTTGGCCCCAAAGGTGATAGATTTACATTAACACAAGATGGGCATTTTGATATTGGAGGAAATAAAATAACAAATGTTAATGAAGGAACATCGGATGATGATTGTGTAACAAAAAAACAAACTTGATCTGAAGTTAGATAGAGCTACTTTTGTTATTTCCAACTCTCTTCCGGTGTACCAGTCCTTGATGGAATTTCTATTGCTCTCATCCCAGCTCTCTCTGTTTTAACATCTGATACAAACGATAGAGTCTCAAGATGGGTTGATCCTGTCAATAATATATCTTTCACACAAACTGATAATTCCAAAAACCTCTGCTGTTGAGAGATTCAAATAAAAAGAGATTCTTTCTGCGATTCGATGGGACTGATGACTACTTGAGAATAAATTCATTTGATGTATCCAAAGTTGCTGGACCAAATGGGAATACATGCATAGTAATTATGGTTGTTAATACAAAACAAGTGAAGAAACAATCTCAATTTCAATGGGGGCAGGCTAATATTCGATTTGGTGTTCATTTTCCTTGGAATAATGGGACTGTTTGGGTTGATTTGGTACTCTCTCAGGTGGAAGACTTACTGCTCTTTCTTTGTCTAATCTGACTGGTAATATTGAGGTTTGGACAATAAGAGTGAATGGACAAAATATGGAACTATTTAGAGGTATTTCATCAATGACTCCTGTTGGAACAGAAACAATCTAAGCAACACTATCAGGAAATCCACAAAAAATGTTCGTTGGATGTCAAGTTGATAATGATGATGGTACTGCAGTCAATTTTTCTGAAATGGATCTGTACGCTTTTTCTGTTTGGCAGAAATCTCTGTCTGATGATGAATTAAAAAAATATGTTCCGTTTCCTGGAAGATTATTTCGATCTTTAAATTATATAATTTATTATTATGAAAGACTTATTGAGATATGTATCTTATGTTTTCAAGATTTACAAAAAAGATTACCCCAATTTAGATGATTATATATTAAAATCCTGTCTTGTATACAAATTTTTTATACCACAAGCATTTCGAAGGATATATTACTATAGATGATATCATAAAAATCTCACGCAGACATAGGCCTTATTGGTCCCGGTAGCGGTCGTTTATCAAACTTCTTAGAACATACTCTTGGTTGGATTGATGTATTACAGACTCATGCTATCCTCCATGATGCATATGGAAGATTTTACAATGATTATTCATTGGGCCGTGGATATAGTTATACATATCCTGATTGCCTAGCAACAAAAAATAGTAAAAGTTCTCCATTGTCTGGCCAAATATCCGGTTTATTGTATTGCATTGTTAATAGAATCATTGTGTAAATAATATATATGTCAGTTAAGCGAAAGAATATATTCAGCTGGAACCATATTTCAGGTGAATTAACAGAAGATCAGGTAAATGAATTAAAAGCCTATTACCACACATATCACAGAAAGTGTTGGGCTTACAAACAGGCTGTCAAAAGATTCAAAAAATGGAAATTAGTGGGGAATTCGGCATCCATTTTATTTGCAACTGGCGGTCTTGCTGCAAGTATTTCAACCGGTGGTGTAAGTTTAGTTGCCATCAGCACAGTATCAATGTTAATACAAGGCTGGATGAAACATAAAAACCTTGATCCGAAAATACAGAATTGCACATATGCCTATCAAAGCTACCAACACCTTCTGAATACAATAAAGGAAACCATGAGAAGTGGCAATTTTGAGGCATCAACTATACATTCAACCATGAAATACATTGACGATTATGTCGTTGATAACAGCCCTATCATAGACAAGTATTTTGTCAAATATGATGAAAAATTCACTGTCTGATAATACCAATAATCACATCAAATCTTAACAATAAAATTTCAATCCAATACTGGTCATAAAATTTTAATGTTTTCTTTGATCTAGTAACTATTATTTCATCAAATGGAAGATCAAGCATTAAAAATATTTGCTTAAGCATAAATTTAGTGCTAATCATTCTTTTACGTTTATTGTTCACCAAGGGAAGCACTTTGTCTATCTCTTCGAATATTTTAAATATTTTACCCTTATCTTTTACAGAAATTTGAAATCCATTCTTACGACATATTTTATTTATTACATTTTCAATATGATACTTCCGGTGATATACAGACTTTCTCTTTATTTTATACATATTGTCATGAAAATCAATGTATTCTTTCACAACATTGTAACCATCAACTGAACCACAACTTACGCATATAATCGCTCCATTATCATTCAACACATTCTGTTCATCACAACACGGTTCCTCTTTTTTAACATTATGTTCTGCTATTCTCTCATCACAAAAAGGACAATGATATTCTCCATTTGATATCAATTCGATGTGGATATCTGAATTACAACTCATTCTATACTATTATATGAGATATTATTTTATATGTTACTAACACATGACGTCACGGCACAGCTGTGCCGGCCAGAGATCACCATAAGCGATGACTCATTTCCTGTTTTTCCGAGAATGTCACGCTTGGTGATTTTTCCGAGAAAGTCACGCATTTTTAATAAACTATAGATTCCAAAATACGAGATCATTTTGCTAAAACACCCCCTAAATCAGTATGTGATTCCATTTGATTAATTTTTGATCTGGTACCCCCAAACACTATACTACTATCCTCGTTACTCGATTCTCGCAGGAAGCACTCTATTGTTATTCATCGAGGATGTGATTCGACTTTCCGAGTTCTTGAGGAAAGAACGCAGTTGTTCTGTATGGACACTTATGTAGACCGTACAACAATTTCCGTGCGAACAACGTAACAAATTCAAGCTACAATGTAAAGGACATTTAGGTTTTGAGGACGCAGTGTACTTCTCGAGGAAATATCGCATACTGTATAAAAAAATAAAACAAAAAACAAGGTCAAAAGGCATTTAGTTTCTTTCTACATGTAGGTCACATCGTTGTGCTTTTCTACATAAAAATTCCAATGCTAAATTTTGAACCGTTTATATGGCCGCTCGTTCATAAGTGCAACGAATCAAGATCGCTGCGGTTCATCGCGGACACTGTCATCAAAAGCGATCAAAATTTCGAGAAAGCCGGCTATTTGTCAACGAAAATGCAGTGTACAAGTAGGCGAATAGTGTAGTCGCTAGCCAGTAGCCGCTTGGCAAGCGAAAGAAATTCAAGGCTGGCGCGATTGATCGAACAAGTTTCGACAAACCTGCGCTCATCGACCACGAGGACACAAACAAGACATGGTAGCTTATCGTATGTACGACGCCAACTTCGAAAATCGCTCATCGCCTTTGAAATCAATAAATTGATAAATGTTCCATGGAACACTAGTAAAACTCCGAGGAAACATCCGAAGTGAAATACATGTATAATTTGGATAGAAACGTCACTGAGATGATCTTCACTCTTAGGCCAAAAATAGTGCAAAGTAAACATTGAATAAAAATAGACTTGACAGACACCGCGCGTGAGAACAGGAAATTTGCATACCATTCCTAAGAACGGTCGAAGAAAATCCTGTTTCAATGAAATAAAGTTACGAATGAGCACCATTAGTGGACACATGTATTGACACGTATGCATATCGAATTTCATCTTAAAATTATGCGTGTCTGTGACAAAAACATGCAACACTCAGTCGGCCAAGTTTTATTCATCGAACTTCTGTTTCTTATTGGGAGATATTGTAGTGGTGTGGTCAGTCCTTGGCCATTCTGTTCTTTCTCAAGCGTTGATTTCTGCGAATCTGCCCATCTGTCAAAGAGGTTGAATCACATTTAGAAACATCGCTTACTGAATGACTACTCTTGCATCGTTTGCATTCCTTCGAGTAGCTGAAGTTGCTTTTCAAGATGTCTCCCCAATTTGCTCGAGAGGTCTATCGAGTGATCAGCCAAGCGACAAGCTCATTATCTCTGATCTTGCGAGACGCGATCCTCGACTTGATTCTCGATGGCTGAGCCTCGATGCTCGAAACTCGCAGGAATCGAGGATCGAGTCGAGAATCGAGACTCGAAAGAGACTGTCAACTTACTTTTAACCGGTTAGTGTACATGTATATCATAAAGAAAACATTAGCTTGTTGAAACCTTCAGTTGAATAGCACTTGGTTAATTGTGTCTGAGAGGGCTCTGGTGACTTCTTTTTTACAGTGTATGTACATGTACATGTACAGTGTGCCTCTGAGTGACACCTCATAGAGTTCAGTTTAACATAAAAAAGGTTGCTCTTTCTATCTGGTTATTCCCTCTTAACACACCTCATACAGTTCAGTGTAACATACTTGTTATCTCTCTTTCTGTCTATCTAGTTTAACCCTTCTGAACTGGCGGGTGGCACGCCTCATACAGTTCAGTGTAACATTTATGTAATCTCTCTTTCTCTCTCTCTAGTTTAACCCCTCTGAACTGACGGGTGGCACGCCTCATACAGTTCAGTGCAACATACCTGTAATCTCTCTTTCCCGCTAGTTTAACCCCTCTGACCTGGCGGGTGGCACGCCTCATACAGTTCAGTGTAACATACATGTAATCTCTCTTTCTCTCTATCTAGTTTAATTCCTCTGAACTGGCGGGTGGCACGCCTCATACAGTTCAGTGTAACATACATGTAATCTCTCTTTCTCTCCATCTAGTTTAATTCCTCTGAACTGGCGGGTGGCACGCCTCATACAGTTCAGTGTAACATACATGTAATCTCTCTTTCTCTCTCTCTCTCTAATTTAACCCCTCTGAACTGGCGGGTGGCACGCCCATACGGTTCAGTGTAACATACATGTAATCTTCCTCTCTACTAGCGGGTGGAACGCCTTATGTTGTCCAATGTAGCATGCGTGTAATCTGTTTTTCTCTCTGTCTAGTTTAACCCCTCTGAACTGGCGGGTGGCACGCCTCGTACAGCTCAGTGTAACAAAAACATTAAAAACTTGTGAGTTATACTAGCAGCCGTTTGGAATGAAAATATAATTTTCCAGTCTTTATAAGAAACGATAAAGCTAAGGGATGTAAATTATACAACTTCTGCGGCAATTGCAATAGAAAGGATACCTTTTTCATGCCGTTAAATGTTCAGGGGGCGATGAACTGGCAAGCTCGGCCCTGAAAAATTCACGGCCACTGACGTTTTTAGCGTTTTTCAGGTCGCTTTAGTACCAGTTCGTTTTTGCAAAGAAAACGTTAACATTTGCAATAAAATAAATATCTTTTGAAGATATTGTGTGCACTTTATTTATCGACAGACACTTTGTGGTCCAGCTTTTGTTCACTTTTTATAGACATTTTGTTGGGATTTTGTGTTCTGGCGTTTCATCCTGGTTTGTTTCCCTCTGTCTTTTACAGAGAAAATATGAAGATTTTGCTGAGATTTCATATGGTACTCCTTGTACATTTTACAAACATTACACCCACTTTTTATTAACATTGTGTACTTTTTATTTGTGTACATTTTATTAAAATTTCATGCAGTTATTTTGGTTCAATTTCTACGAAGATTTTATGGACATTTTATGTTCTTTATTTTACAGAGTTTTTTCCTAGAGTTTTTTTTTTACAGAGAATACGATGAGATTTTACAAGGATTTTTACAAAGTTTATGAAATCTCTGTAAATTTTGTTTACAATTTACACAGATATCTAGACATCTAATGGGGTCTGGACGCGTAAAATTCGGTCGAATCTACAGACATTTTATTGGGTTCATAAAATCTCTGTAAGTGTGCACGTTTACAGACATTGCAATTTACAAAGGAAATGTATACATTTTACAGAGATTTTGACAAACTTTTTTGAAGTCTGTAAATGGTTCAAGTTTTCCAGTGATAATCCGGTCTCCAATTCCACAATAGGTAAATGGGTGAAGTCTATTCTCGACGACGCAGGCATTGACGTCACGAAATTCTCTGGGAATAGCGCTAGACCCGCTGCGACTTCCTATGTTTCTCACACTGGTCTTACTCTCCAAGACATACTTAAGGCCGGAGGCTGGTCTAATGCACAAACATTTGCTACCTACTACAATAAGCCAATTGAGACCAATTTTGGTGCTAGCATTTTAGAACACTTCCGGGGTACTCAAAACTCTTAGCTTACATTTTATGTGTAACGCAATGGATTGTTCATTGCTATCATGCCTGTTATGACCCATTAAAGCTGTTATTCCTTTGCGTGATCCACAGCTATTTCACTTGTTCGTGTTTCCAGGGCTTTCAAATCTCATGTAACTCCGTAGTGACTCGGACTGATGTCGAGGTAGAATTCTAAAATTAAACGAGACTTACCTAAGTCGATGTTTTATTGGAATTCTTCCTCGTCATCAGTCAGGAACGAAGGAGTTACATGCCCGGCCCTTGGGTTTTTCCCTCCCGCTCCTTCGTTCCTTTTTTCTCCTGGAAACACTCGCTTTTAAGACTGACTTGATAAGCATGCGCATGCATCTCATGTAACTCATTCGTTCCTGACTGATGACGAGGAAGAATTCCAATCAAACATCGACTGAAAATTTTCGAAAATTTAAGGTGGCTCTGAACCCCATGTACAGATTTTTTTTAAACTTTGCCAAAAGCTGCATGTTATCCTGCTTATCAAACTTCGATAACAATAAAAAATTTCACCGTGCCGTTTTTGAAATATAAGCACTTAAAGCTAAAATTAAGGGTGTTTTTAGTACATCATACTGTTGTTATGGTAACATATAGCGTCACGAAAATGATAACAACGTGCTCAATAATGATTGGACAGTTTTTTGATACCATGATTGTAGCATGAACGGATAAAGAGTGGTAATAATGACCCATCAAAATCTACGTCTTGGAAAGTGCTGAAACTGTTTTGAGCCACCTTAAGCCAGCTTTTAATGTAAACACTGGTAGTGAGAAGTTGTTGCTTTATAAATAAGGTGTATCCTTTTACATATTTACTGTTAAGATAGTTTTTCTTAATCTCAGTTCCAGACCCCTGTATTAAAAGTATATAAACAGTTTTCAAAAATTGTAACGGTCACTTTTGAAAATGTATGCTGCCTAGCATACGAAACGCCAAGTCTATATAAAATGCGTTGGTTTACTATGTTTATCTCCACTGTTTGTGTTTTATTTTTAATCAAGCTACGATGGCCTAAAAACAAGAGTTTATATAATAAAATACAAATTAAAAAAAAGAAAAATGAATAAAAAAGCAAATAAATAAAAGATAATTTGTACAAAGGAAAAAATTGCTCAGTTTTGTTCATTTAACCCTGCTTGCTTCTTTGAAATGTTGTTGATAAGAGCAGACGGTGTTTTTGCACACCAAATGTCGCTTTCCACTGAGAAGCGAAGTGACTCATTGGTAGACCGAATGGTCCAAGTGACTAGAAAGCAAGCGGGATGGTAAAGATGAACGCGCTGTAGGCAGCACTGCCAACAAAATGACCTAGCATGAAGAACTGAGAAACTGAAGCAAACCTTTATTAGGATGATTAGGCTCAAGACGACACTTCGGGGCGAGTTACGTCAGATGCGAGGTTGTCCAGGATATCCGTGAAATAAGGAAATCGACTTTAATGAAAGCTATGGGCAGTTATATTTTACATAGCCTCGGGATTTTGTTTTATTGTTCTTCAGTGGAGATGCAGACATGTACACATTGATTATTTTGTTTTTGGTAGATTTCAAAGAAAAGCCTGGGGCTGATCTAGGGTTCGGTTGAACCCACTAAAATGAAGACGTTAACGCCTAAAAACTTGCAGTTACCACAAAAAAAAAACCTGGCGGAAAAAATTAAATAAAGTAAAACAATAAAATCAACAGAGCATGTCACTAACAGCAGCAAATTGAGCGTTCATTGGATCTGCATCTGACGTATCAGCTAAGATAAGCTTTGGTGTGCTTCTTGTTAGGGCTAGTGGCTTGTTTCTTCAGTTTTTTTGATGTAACACAGTTGCGTAAAGCAAGCTTGCTCAGCTTGAATTCAATCGCTTATGTCAAATCAACTGAATTCAAATTAGATTTATAAATATACGAGGATGAACATTTCAAATTTCCCGGGGCCATGTCCCCAGACTCCCCTAGAAGATCCGACCCTCAGCGTTCCTACATTCGAACCGTCCCCCTTTATATAAATCAGAAAGCTGTGGCAGTTCTATTTTACATAGCCTCCGGATTTCGGTCTATAGTTCACAGAGATGTAAACATGTACACATTAATTGTTTGGGGTAGATTTTCTAAGAAGCGCGGACCTAAATAAAACTTAACTACGTAGGGCAAAATTACGTCTATGTAAAACAATGCCGGTCAAAAACAAATGTGGTACACAGCCGCCAAAAAAAATCACTCATTTATGAATAAATTCTGAGATACTACTAACTTGTTGAAAGCGACCAAAGCACTTCAACAAATTGAAAAATCAACATGCAGAATTTCACCACTTAGGTAATATTTCTTATCAAGGAAGAACACTTACGCTTAACATAACCTCAGTATGGTGATGGTAAAATGAAGGCGAGTGAAAAAGATTGAAGACTTGCGGGAGGGGGAGGGGGTGGGGCGGATTTGGAACATTGTGCGTACCTGGCGAAAGTTCTGGCTACGCCGCTACACACTAACGGTTTCTATAAAGTTTAGTTTTAGCCATAATTTGTCCTTAAATTCTCTTCAAGTTCGGAGCGATAACTTTCAGGTATAATTTGTGAACCTATTATATGAGCTTTGATTGCCCTTTATCAATTAACGTGTCTCGTGTCTTGCTTTTATGTCTTACGAACGCTTTACGAGTTGCGAGCGACTGATTCCTGTTTGGTTTCTCAAGCCGTAGGTTGTTCTTTATAGGACCTACATTTCGGTTATTTTGCTGTCTCAGTTATGTTTGCTCCTAAATGAAAAATATATTACTTCTGTGAATTTATTTTCTGGTTTTCAACCTTGTGTGTTCATTTAAAGCTTATCAGTTTGAATGTTTCACTTGCATCAAATTTCTGCACAGCTAGGGCGCAAATTTTCAAGCCCTTGGTACAACTTTCACCATGATTCCTTAGTTCCTCAGTTTTTGCTTAAAGGTCGAAAATAACTGATTCATTTAACCAAATTTGGCTCTCTCTTGAGTACCGAAGAAAATAGAGATTTTAGTTTGCAGGAGTTTACTAGTATAATAATCATTCCACCAGCGTATGTTGAATATGAGATAATACCGATACCTAAAGAGGCACATAGTCGTTGTTTCGATTAGTTTTCGAGCTGGGAATGAACTGTTACACAATCCCGCAACTTTTGGAATCTTAGATATGTTTTTTAAAGTAAAAATAAACTCCAATCCTTTCAAAGACTTGCTATCAGTTTCTGCAAAGACCCGATTAGAGTTCTACTACCCGTACCTAAAAGCTGAGGTGACACGATTGCATTCACAGCTTCATTTTGACTTTTTGCCATGTCAATCACATTTTATTATTATTATTATTATTATTTATCACATTTTATAATATTTCCATTTATTTGTGTGCCTTGCATTCCTGTTTCACTGTCTGAAGGTCTTCGGGTCTCATTGTGATTCACCAGTTCTCCGGTTCGTCTTGCATTTCCCGGTCGCAACCCAGATTACGAGCAGCTGCGCACAAGCTTCGTCGATAGTTTCGCAGTGTTATCTGAAACGATTTAGAAATATAACAGTTTATCAAAAAAGTTGATTTGTCCTAGAACAGTGATGCCTCATAAAGATACTCTAAAAATCCTTTTTACCTTAGAGATGGAAAAGAGCATATTGAGTAAAGAAAGTTGCACTTGGCAATGAAAATGCAATTTTGTCGCACGTTTGACAAAATCGTTGTGCGTAAACAAATTCGAAGCAAATCTATAGGTGCTAGGTAAGTTTGAATATTCACACTGAATATTGCGGATTTCTGCCTTCCGAGCGCACCGCGATTCTTAGATCAGTGTTTTGTTGAGAGCAGTAACGCAAAACTCTGCATATCTGATATGACCGAGCGGTGTTTAGAATTAAACAACATACACGAGCATATCAACAAAGTGAAACAAAGCAGGTTGGAGTAAACTGAAAAAGATAAAGACAAAAAATAAAGCAAAGAGCTCATTTTTGTGCTTACTACTCGATTTGTGCTTTTAGTTTTTAAAAAGTGAAGGTGTATAATACACTCAAATTCTGATTAAAATTTCTTTAACCTCACCTTAACGAACTCTTCTCTTTTGCCGGGAACTGGTCCAGTGAACCCATTGGCATTGTTCATCAGAGTTGCGAAAGTAAAACAAAACAAAATTATCAAATGTTGCACTGCATTCTTGTTTCCGGCTGAGATATTCAGCTGAGGATCTTACACCCTTTGTTGCCAGTGTTTAAGAGACTTCACTTGGACTACTTATATAGATAAAAGTTTTTAAAATGCCTGGGATGATTGCAAATGGCACCTGAACCGATAGTCTTTGTCGGGAAGAGAAAAATTGGAAATAAACAAATAATTCGTGTAATGTACTGTGAAATGAAAGCCGCTTGTCTTTTTTTATCAATTTTACCGCAGGAGGGCGAGAATTAATAACGGTGGACTCGCTTTGTTCTCTTTCCAATGCTTAAAAACTTTCTCTGGCTCCGAGGTCAATGTGGGTGTCCGGAAAGGAATTCCTCTCTCACTTTTAACGTTCGTTCTTCACGGGAGACCCACTGTTGATTCTCCAAAAAGTCGTATTTACTGTTACTACACATTGCTGGTCATATCTCGCTTCCATTACATCATTTGTGAAAATGTGACAATTTCCTTTGCAAGACAATTTTACGAAACACAACACAAAGATCATTTACTTGATGGTTTTTTCATCATAGAATATTATTTTGACAAAAATTGGGACATGTAGCTCGATTCGGTTTGATACGGCCTTGCAATATGAACATTTAGGATTTTTTTTTGTGGGCTAGAATTGGTTGTAAAGACTGAGTGGTGAGCTAAAGTTCGGTTGAAACTCTCAACAATTTGGAAAACGTCTGATACTTAAACATCCCAAACAAAGGAAAGAAAAAGGCGTGTTTTTAAGCATTCTTTTTTCTTTCCAAATTTTAGTTAAGAGGTGGAAATCTATGCCAATAAGGAGAATTTTTGAGTGATACATGCTTTAATTCAAACCTAGTTTAAAACACAATCCTAATTCATGAAGCAGACAGTTGTTTTTCCTCCACTGTTCAGTGCGCTTTCACCTGTTAAAGAAAATTAGCGCAATTATTTAGATCTAAAAAGTTTCCAGTATTAAACGTGTCTGTCCGTCTCTGCTGGAGATGATGAATTTTTCAATTACCATCTCAATAATCATCTTCTGAATTATTAAAAGCAATATACCACAGGTTTCTATGGTTTATAGACTGATAAACCACGCGGGATGTTGGAAGAACACTCGACGAATTCGTGAATCACGAGCCGCAGGCGAATGATTTACGAATTCTTCGAATGTTCTTCCAACATCCCAAGTGGTTTATCATCCCATAAACCATAGAAACTTGTGGTATATTGCTTTTACATAATAATTCAGAAGATGCGCAAATTTCCATGAGTTTTACTGGTACAGTATATGAACCTACGAGGAACCTTCGCTCATCTTCAGACAAATGGCGTCTTATTATTAAACCCTATAACTTAAAGACATATGGTTTTAGGGCTTTTTCAGTCATTGCCCCGATACTCTGGAATGATTTGCCTATTGACATTAGATCGATCAATGATGTAAATAGGTTCAAATCCAAATTGAAGACCTTTCTTTTTAAGCGAGTTTATGAACTATGTTAGGTTTTTATTTTGTATTTTGTGATTATGTACATATACATGTAACGATTTTTAGATTTTTACTTTTTAACCAATCTTTTTGAAGCATTGTAAAGCGCTTAGCACTGGAAAGTATAGGCGCTATATAAATACTTTTATTATTATTACTATTATTATTATTATTATTATTATTATTATTATTACAATAAACCATAGCTGCTTGACCAATCAGAGTGCGCGAATTGACTTTGGTTATACAATCAGTCCATATACACTGATGTCGATGTTGCACTTTCGTTAAGTTTGGAACGTTTCTGAGGTTGATTCTCTAACAAAAACTGCGTTGTCGTAATTCAGGGATCGTAACTCAGTATGTTTCATTTCCACACAGAAGGCTGAGAGCACGATTTACGTTTTGAAAATACAGACTCATTCTCGACATTCTTCCCTGCCCGAATGCCAACAAGTCGCTGTCTTATTTAGAATCTTCATGTCGCTGTCCATTTTGCTTTTATTTTGTCGCTGTCGCCATTTCGCGGCAGCGGTCTTGTCGTACGTCGTCATTTCATTTCCTTCATGTCGCCGTTTCAGAGCCGTGTCGCCTGTCGGAATTTACCCTAACAGGGCCTCATAATGGGAAATATGACCAAGCTAGTTCCGAGGGAAAGAAAAAAAGAACAAATTGGTTATAAATTTATTCTCAATATTTCAGATATATTGTGTGTTATTAAAACAGCATTGGTGAAAGCATTTTCAACAGACCAGTAAAAGCAAACGAATAATTATTTTTGCCATGCCTGGAAGCTATATAGAAATTCAGCTTTGACGATCATCCGTAAAATAATGTAAAAGAAATTCAAGCCAAATATTGTTGCATAAAAAGAGCTAATAATCTTCTACAGAGGGCGCAAATTATAATACAAGTTAACGTTGGACTACCATATTCATAACATGGGTATTTTGGGTGAAATTGTGTCCTTCCTTTCGCGCCAATAAACTATATAGAGCCACCTAAAGTCGTTAACAGTCTGAATTAAAAAAAAAAAGTGTCGAAAACAGGAAAAACATTTTCTTTAAATTAAGTAAATGGTCGAGTTCGTTCTCTGGAGGATGGCAAATTGTAAGTCTGTGAAACGCTAGCCGATTGGGCATTTCGGCCCTGTACTAAAGATAGGACTTTGACTCAAATGTGTCAAAGCACGGGCATTTCCAATAGCATCAAAAACGCGGCAGCTTAGGCAAAAAAGCGACTTCAATACAGTTACTTTAGGAGTTGTGTGTCTGTATTTAAGCTACATATTTATACATCTCTCGAATTCATCCTCTCTACTCGTAGTAGGAGCATCGACAGAGATATGATTGTTGATTTCGATAACCAACCTGAGGCTTTATGAGAGGACAGGTCGTCATCCCATCGGCCCAGCCTCCACTCAGCTTAGTGTTACCTTGCATGCAGTGACTGAATGATTCCGGCATACGCAGCGTGCTGGTTGTTTCCGGCGGTTTTCTCACGTCACCTCCATACATACAGTACATACCTGCAGCAGAATGCCAGCTTTTAGGAGGAAGAAATTACGCCTCACTTAAACGATCTGCTTTTAGAGTTAAATAAAAAAAAAAAAAGAACAATAACAATTCAAGAAAGAAAAAAGCAAACAAAGAACGCCACCCCCCCCCCCCCAAAAAAAAGAAACGACAGAGTAAGACGCTAAAGAAAACAAAAAGGGTTTTGTTTAAGAATTTATTTACATCGTTGATACAAAGGAGCATAAGATCAAAGTCTAAATAGAAGTGCCCCCATCCAGATTTTTCGTTCTCAACAACATCCATTGTTTCATGTTCAGTGAAGTAACTGTGTAGGTAATGAGAGCACTATATGCAGATGGAGACAGTCATTAACAATACCATCAGTTTATTTATCTTCGTCAGTTTTACATTCCCTTTGCGATATTTATATACAAGTTTACATTTCCAGGTTTCCTTTGACAGTCATGTTAAAACACGTTCGTTTTTTAGGGTAAAAAATCGACGATCATCCTTCTCATCAGTCTTCAGTTTCCTCTTTCCGTTCCTGTGCACAATCCAGTTCCCGTACAGCTGCGCACAAACTACGTTTGTAGCTTTCATAGTACTGCGACAGCACTAGTTCCTAAAAGAAACAAATATTGCAACAAAGGCATCAGTTAGGAGACTGGGTAACTCTTTAACAAAGTTTAGGAGGCAGTGAACCGACTTATATGCATGAATCAGTTTACTGAAAGTCACGGTTTAAAAACACGATTAAAAACGGATTTTGCATCACGTTTGTTTGTTCGGAACACTACGCAAAACAAAGATTATTTCTCGCGCTGTTGCCGATATTTTCCGAGTTGTTGCTTATTGTCTGCGTCGCAGCATCTTGCCTCAAGGAGCTACGATGCGTCATTAGCTATTCTTTATTTTCTTAATAAATTGAAGATTTTCGCTTTTGATAACGTTATTTCAGGAATAGAGCAGAGTTTTCCAGGAAAGAATGTCCAATCCGCTTTCCGCCTTAACGCCATCTATTGTTCTGCTAAAGAACTTGCGATCCTTTTACGATCTTTTACTGTCAATTGGTATTTAATTCACCACTAGTGTAGCTAGGGTACAGCATCAAGATTAGATATATAATATACGAGGAAGTTATCTGTCTGTTTAGAGATTTCTCGGAATGTAACTACGTTACAAAGAGGATAGCAGTGCAACCGGAATTCTTACTCGCCACCATATTTGGCGATCTGCTATCAAGATGTCGATATAAGTCATTCTCTAAGGGTGAGCAATTTAACATAGGTTTAACTTAGTTACCTTTTTATAAAACCTCTCCCCTTGTTGTCTTTTCCTGCCAGCCTTAATTACACCTGATAACCCTTCAGAGTTTTGTGCTCCCATGATCAGAAGAAAAATACAAAACAGTAACACCGTGTACGTTGATCTCATCTTAGCTTACCTTGAGTTGCTCCAAGCACACAACTTAGCTTATGGCTCCGAAAACAGTTTGCGGGTTATTTATTGAAGTCTAAGAAAGCGTTTCTTTGTCAGGAAGTTGTCATTTACTGGCTATTATTTCTATTATTTCGGAAAATGCTGATTACCAGTTATTTAGTGGTTAATAGTCATGAATTGTGGCTGCACATGAAAGCATGAAAGCAGGCTATCTTATTAACCTTGGTCAAAACTCAACATACTTATAGCTTTTTGGTTTACTGACTAGTTAGAGGGACATTATAATAGTTGCCATTGCTAATGGCGTGGGTAATTTGAAATATTGGATTCCACGTTCATGCCAGTTGTTACTGGTATTTATTCATAGCATTTTAACCCTGGAACATCGAGGGCTTCAGTTGGACTGAAAAAAATTCATATACCATATTCTCGGCTAATTTGCCATCAATGAATGTTTGGGCTTCAAATCTATCACTCTGAAAATGGAAAGTATAAAAAGGTTAAATAATGTAAAGTTTCCTCTGAGTAATGAAATATGCTTATCCTAGTTGGTCAAGTTGGCAATCATTTTGAAACTACTAGCATGCACCGAGAGGAATCGCTGTGATCGATCAGTAAGCAAATAATATAAAGTCAACGAGACTAAAAAAAGACATATTACCTGTTCTATGCACAATCACCTTAGCCCTTTGTGGAACCGCAAAAAGATTATAAAAAAATAAATATTTAACGAAGAATTCCAATTTGAATTTGAATTTGAAATTTAACAAAATAGCGCTTAAAAACGCATTTCAAAGATGTCATTCTTGAACCAATGAAAGGTAACAAAAGCTATCGACTGAACATAATAAGAGTTATTTACTAATTGCAGTAATAGTAGTATGACGCACGCCAAATACGACGGCCACGATATTGCAATCGGTTTCTTTTCTCTCTAAATGGTAAAGTTTCGATCGTCTCTTCGGGTTATTAGTACTGAAGGTAAATCTCTAACTGAATACCTGGCAGTGTCCATGGCTGCCTTTTCTGACCCATTTACGCAAACACATCGGTGGTGAACAACAAAGAACTGCTGTAAAACTCATTAAAACTAGACATGCAGTTAGCTTCCTTTATTAGCTATCATCTGGCTTTCCGTGCCATTGCAAGTTCTAATAGCGATGATTATGAAAGTCGTCGAATAAAATGAATTTCTTATATATACTAAGCTACAGATAATTACGGCTGGTCAGATACTGACCGAGCCGGCGCCAAAAAAAACTCCGAATCGTTGCTTTTATTACAAGGACAATTGTAATTTGACATAACAGATACAATTTCCAATAAAATCACGAATAAATTTAAAGCCACAGGTGTAAAACACAGCTTGCTTAAGTTAAACCTTTATTATTTTTGAAAACTCCAAAGAAACTGGGATCGTTATGTACTACCTCATTTTCTCTTGATACTACTGTACTGAAAAGATAAATCTGTTCCTCTCCACAAGCCTTTCAAAGATTTGTCATACAGGAGCGGAAACTTCGAAGGAACTCAAAGTTTTCATCTTGCGACATCGCCATGATGCCACCCGTGTCTTATTACTCTCACTCAGCTAAAATGAACACTTATTCTTCTGCCAAAGGTTGCAGTAGCCTCACCTTTTCTACTGAACTAAGGTCTTCGTCGAAGGAATTTGAGAAATGGGACCAGACAAAAATTTTTTTGAAAGTTTTGAAGGACGTCATCAACAGGTTTCTCGTATACTGTATTGAAAGGTTTTTACGATTTCGACAATAAATTTCTCCCGCAACTTGCGTTAATTGGTGTCTGAGTGAATGGTTGCGCATCGCTTTTTACACATGGTGATCATGGTGGCTGACTCAGCGACATGAAGCAGATCCTGCGTTGTGATCGGCTACCCGAGTGAGCAAGAGGAGGCGATCTTCCCCTCGAGATTACTCGTTCCTCGTTCGCTTTGCATCGGAAGTTAGTCGCACCACAAACAATAAAAATAATTTTTTGAAAATCAATTCCGGAAAAACACCTCCAAAACGTTCAACAGCCTCAAGATATATATATTTTTTAACATATTCAACAAATTTACTGAGTTATACTACAAAATAATTTTGAAAAAAAAAACCTACACACACAAACAAAAGTAGTTACCTAAAGAGGGGAAGGCAAACGTGGTGCTAGTACCCATGCAGGGCACCTGTCCGTAAGGCTGCTTTAGGATGCAGTACCAGTTATAGCTAAACCGATCACGTATCTGGTTAACCTTACTATTTCAACCGGAGTGACGCCATCCGAGTGGAAGGATGCGAGAGTGACACCTAGTTTAAAATCAGGAGCAAGGAACAATGAAAACAATTATCGGCAGATCTCCCCTAGTGTCAAAGGTCATGGAGCGTGCCATTCCAAGTTCAATGTTTGGCTTTTTTGACTGTTAGTACATGACTTACTTTCAGTCTACCAATCAGGGTTTCGCAATCGCACCGATTATATTTTGGATCACATGGATCAGTAGGCAAGTGATTACTGGTCCAGGAGCTGTGTTTATTGACTTTAAAAAAGCTTTCGACTTAGTCCACCATGAATGTTTGCGTATAAGCTAGCTAGAACACTATGGAATAGGAAGCCGTTTGGACTCGAACACAAATAGTACATTTTGGAAAGGACTTGTCTTCCAGCCGATCCATCCAATTTAATTTGGTGTTCCGCAGGGCTCAATTCTAGGGCTACTTCTTTTTGTTTTATACACTAAATGACCTGCCCCAGTGTTTAGAAAACTGCTTTATTAATATGTATGCGGATGATACTGTACTAAACATTACGAGCCTTTGTTCTTCGGAGATGAATCAGGTAGTGCAGGACGACTTAAATCGAGTTGCACAATGGATGGAATGTAACAAGCTTATCCTAAATCAGAGTAAAACAAAAACAGTTATTTTGGGGAGTCCACAAAATCTTGCCAAATCGCATGGGCCATATGTTTGTATATAGCTACACTGAAAGGTTTTAGAAAGGTACCCAAATTTAGTTAGTTAGGCGTTTTAATGGACGAAACACCCTCTTGGAAAGGCGTATCACGTTCATTATGTGAGTAGCAAAGTCAATAGTCGGCTTGGGCTTCTATCTCGTATACGAAAACAGGTATATACTCCACTCGTGCAGCCGTTATTTGACTATGCGGATGTTGCCTGCATGAGGTGAAATGTCAGAAGGATGTTCTGTTACATGTAGAGATTGTACTAAAAACAAAACAACCGGAAGCGGAAACAAGTCTTGTGTATGACGTACTCATCCGGGTTATCAAAAAGAGAGCGCGAGTTGAACGATTTTTTAATTTTTTAAACAAAAAATAGTGAGCAGCACACAGCAACAGATCTTGTCAATTTTTTTTTAAACATTATCCGACCGGTTTCGTCTGATCAGACAGACTTCATCAGGGATTTAACAAGATTACAAATTGAACTACTTTTATACTAAACATTTACAGTATAAAGCACGTTCAGAGTAGGGTGTGAACAGCAAAAAACACCCACAAACAAATACGCACAGGATACAACGTAAATCCTGCGTTACAAAATGTGCAATAGTTAATTTTGGGGGTCACGATTTAACGTTAAATCGTGACCCCCCAAAAGTATTTATTTACATAGATGTGCTAACGTGTTAGTAGCTTTATAACTAACGATAGTACTAAGGTTAGGTAAATGCTTAAGAATAACTTTCTTGATTCCAATATGACTGCAATTAAAGGACGTTTTGACCACCACCCGTCTATGCGTAAGTACTCTTACAGGCTTAAAAAACCATTTCTTCCTGTTCCTATAGCTAATCTCCCTGAAAATGGGTAGTAAAAACTTAGCAGGATAACCCCCTAAGGCGTAGGCGCTTCCAAAAAAGTAGCCGTGTCTCGTTGAATGAGTAAAACCTGGAGCTATTTCTGGCGTAGCGCATAAGTTCGCCCTTAATAAAAGCTTTTTTATTGCTAGTGGGGTGAAATGATTCAAAAGGTATGTACAAATACTTGTTAAGTGGTTTCTAAAAAGTAGAGTATTGCAGCGTTGGATAAGAAGAATCCTTGAAAAAGAAGCAAATCTAGAAAGGAAATCTTAGAATCGCTAATTTCGTACGTTATCTTAATTCGTTCATCCTTAGTATTTATAGCACTCAGAAATTCTGAAAGGATTTCCCGCGTCCCATCCCAGATGACAAATATATCATCAATAAATCGCTTGTAAAGAGTAAGATGTTGAGCATACAACTCTATAATGTCCCTTTCGTGATAATACATAAATGCATCTGCCGCTGTAACAGCAAAGGGAGTGCCCATAGCGATTCCGTGTATTTGATGGTATATGTCACAGGTAAATTCTGATTTAAGGAAATTATTCTCAAAGACTAATCTAGTTAACTTAACCAACAGAGGAGTTTGCGTAACCTTACCCTCGCGGAGCAAGAGGTCAAGAGCAATAATAGCCTTCTTAGTGTCAATGTTCGGGTAAAGTGATGACACATCCGCCGTGACAAGAAGGCAATTTGCGGGTAGCTTAATCCCCTCTAGACATGGGATCAGTTCACCAGAGTCACGTAACACCGTAGGCATGGTTATAGAAGGTTTAACTAACTCGTCTATAAGAATACTAATAGGCCTGGTGATGTAAGAGTGAGAAGCTGCGATAGGCCTTCCAGCTATAGGTGACTTGTGAATCTTAGGAATAATGTAGAACTTAGCGGGATCGAGACTCCTAGGATTGTCATCAAGACTACGAAGAAATTTGTGAGAATTTGGAGGTAGAAAGCTAGAGTAACTCTTAACAAGTTTTTCCCTTGTCTCGATTACCTTTTGACGTCTGAATGTCCAGTCATCTTTGGTGACCTTAACAGACGACTTAGTGTCATTTAGGTGATTTAGAGTTTCTTGTTCTACCCATTCTGTGGAAATGAGAGCAGATCCAAGGTTTTTATCCGTTGCTAGGACGCGAACCGTAGGATCTTCCTTGATCTCACGCAATCCACTCCGTTCATCAGACGACAGATTATTTCGCCAGCCTGGTTTATTCTGATCACAGACGGCCCAAGCTCACGCGGTGTGATGGGTGTCATGTGTCATGATCATCTTGCGTAATAACGGTCATGGCGAAGAGCTTGTATGGGAATATTTACATTCGGTCTTAGAAAGCAAAAATACGGTCAAATTCTTAATAAAAATAGCTAACCTTACTTCCACGCTGTTTTGCTTGTTGTCTGTTAGCTTACTTTGCTGTCTTGAGGCCTTTTCAGCGAGTTTATCACTTGCTGGGTTTTCCACGCATAAGAAAGAAAAGGGCGTCACACTGAAATAAGGAACGCCTGATCCGAGAAGCGAAAAATCTTAGCTCAAAATTGCCGGGCGGCCACAAATCCCACTCGAAATCCAAGCACAGATCTTCTAGTTTCATTTCGATTCCTTAGGCAACTCAATCCTCTTCATAAACCCGACGCCAAGCGGCAGTTTGCTTGCAATAATTACAGCTCACAAGATTGTAGAGACCCGAGTACACATTCACCTCGACACACGACCGTTGAAAACCCGCTTGGTAACCCTGCCTTCTTTTCAAAATGAGCCTCGCCAGGGAACACACCGTCACTTTTTGTTTTCGAACCACGGGTCCTCTCAGGTCGAATCGACCAACGGGCCATTGTCTCCATCGCCCAATAGAATTCGCGCCCGAAAGTGTTTACAGACATTCAAACACCAGCGCACCGCCTGTGATTAGCGCAGCTGATCTCGAAAAATGTCTTCCAAAGAAAAAAAAAGACCATTCCACGACTGTAGCAAGGAAAACGCCGATGATAACTCGTATCTGAAATGGAAATCATGGTAAGTATTGTACACGGAAATGTACACTGTGTATCCAAATGAACAAATGATTTTTCTTTCAATTGATATTTTAACTTTTTGTATTTATGCTCAAAATTTCATTATTCAGTACTAGGATTTTGTGTAACTACGATAACGCGGCGGATAACCTTGCAGACGCCAGCCAAATCCTGTGTCATGCGAGCATAGAAAAAGAGAATTCTCCATGCCAGCTTAATTCTGTTCTCCTTGGCAAAATCGTTAGCGACATTTGGGGAGAAAAGGTGAAATTTGTTCGGCGTGGACCTCGCAAAGAACGGAAAACTTTTTACCAAAACCTAAGGGTTAGAAAAAGCATCGCGTGTCACCAGAAACATCGAGCGACTTCACCTTAAACTTAAAGATGGATGGAGCATCGTCCGTGGGAATAACGAGGTTTCCTTCGGTCGTCTCGAGTCCTGGTCCTTTAGAAATCAGCGAGGATCTACCGAGGTCAATATCGAACAGATTCCATCATCAACAGGTCTGAGATATTCCATTTCATCGCACGGATGCGAGGATTCTTTAGCAAAGATAATTGAATTACCAGGCTTAGAAAAACTTTCCTTTTGCGAAAGAATCCAAAATATTTTAGAATTTATCGATTGTTCAGCACTTTGCTCTGGTGTGGACATACATGAAGAAAATAGCACTTCAATGCTACAACATGTTAGTGGAGAATATAGGCACAATGACAGTGTCCTCTTTAAGGTATTTTCAGACCGGTGTAGCATCATCCAGTGCAGTGATGGGATTTGTTGTGGCAGTTGCAGAAAAATCAAACAACTGAATGACAGGTCAAAGAGAAGGAAACAATCCAGGGATGGGATTCATCCCTTTACTAACAAGAGATATTTGTCAAGAGATGAGCTTACGAACCAGCTTGGCGGAGAAACAAAGGCAAGAAAAAATGCTGAAAAAAGTGTGGAAATGGACAGGGAAGACCATGAGAATCTTTCCCAGATGTTTGTCAATGCCAAAAATGTTCCAGACGAGGTGGCTGACCTATGGGAACAGCAGAAGAAACTACTGCAGACTGACAGCAGAAATGGTTATAGGTGGCATCCAAAGTAAGTGCTAGGTTCTATTGACATGCCTTCTAATACCATTACAATTAAAGAAGAAGTGGTCAACCCAGTGACTTGATACTTCTTTGAAAAGTGATACAGATAATGCCTAGTAAATGACAACACAGATCTGGTGCTTAATAGTGTCTGAGCTGTGCAATAATAGTTTTGATTTTTAAGGATTATAATACGAATTATAATCCATGTAAGTTTTATTTTTAACTTTTCGAAGTGGCAATGTGAGGTACCCTTTTTTAACAAGACCTGTACTGAACAGAGCATTTTGTTTTTCTTTTTTAGAGTCATGCGACTGTGTCTTGACCTCTATTGCAAAAACCCCCATGTACTAGACCCACTCCGGCAGTTTTTAATTCTACCCAGCAACAAAACAATAAGGTGAGTCTGTAATCAAATACAAATAATGGTTCTTTAAAGCCTGTCAAATGATAACTTAAACCTGAGCTAAATTTGAAAACTTGCACTTCTTCATGAATGCATATCAATAATATCTACATTGTACTATGATACCTAATAGGACATACAGGGTATATAATAAAACTAGTTTGCCTTCACTCCTGATCATGACAAGTACTATAAGTTTCAATTATACACTTGCAAATTTGGATGAGCTGTTGGAAAAACAACGACAACAACAATAATATATAGATTTAGCCAAGCCTACACAGTAATTTTTAAAGAGTTATTTTAACTCCAAAAGTGGAGTTAAAATTTTAGGTTAAATATAACCCCTTTTTGGGGGTTATTTTAACTCCTTTTTAAGGGTTATAATGACTCCAGTGTGGGAGTCACTTTAACTCTGCAAAAGGAGTTATTTAAACTCCATAGGGGAGTTACTGTAACTCCAAATGTGGAGTTAAAATGTTAGGTTAAATATAACTCCTTTTTGGGGGTCATTTTAACTCCAATTTTGGAGTTGTATTAGCTCCAACAAGGGAGTCATTTTAACCATGCCCCATAAAAGAGTAGAGTTATTTCAACTCCATAATCAGGGTTAAAGTCACTCCGGCATTAGAGGTAAAGTAACTCCAGCACAGTCACCCTATGTAGTTTTAAGATAAAAACAACAGATCACACAAATTGACTGTAACATGTTTAATTCAATCAGATTTCATTTTCTTATCTGAACACCAGTTTCTTACATACTTTGTATTATCATTGACATTTGAAATGTAAATTGCTAATATGATTATATTGATAAATAAAGAATGAGCAAGTACATGTATGCATGATTAAAACATTTAAACATGACAATCTTTCCAGGTATGAAAGTCAAATTTGAAGAACATTTGAATTTAAACGACTATACAACAAAATTCAATCTGTTTGTTTGAACACAACTCTATCTTTTCTTTAAAAAATATAACTGGCTTATAATTTAATTTTCATAAGGTTCTATCAGGAACAAGATACACATGGTATGTGTACATTAAAAACATTTTAAACTTTGTTTTTGGCTGAAGCCTTAACAGGACACTATCACATAAGCACATTTGCCAGTTACTCAAATTTAAACTTGAAAAATTCAGTTTGATGTGCCAAATTTAAAATGGCATGGACAAGTTGGCAATGGTTATAGTAAAAAGTTCAGAAACTCTGGGCAAACATGAATATTTGATTCCTTTAAAAGAGAGGAATAAAGAATTGTCAAATGTTTTGAAGTCAACTCATGACAGTGGCCCCTTAAAGAAAC
Organism: Pachyseris speciosa; assembly: GCA_016490735.1. Taxonomy (NCBI): domain Eukaryota; kingdom Metazoa; phylum Cnidaria; class Anthozoa; order Scleractinia; family Pachyseridae; genus Pachyseris; species Pachyseris speciosa. The sequence goes on from JAEMWC010001596.1 coordinate 27,253, forward strand.
ATTGAAATTATGAGAGGGCAGAGGTGAACTTGTTCACCGCCACTCTCTTTGTTGCTTCTTGGCGTCTGTCTTCACAAAATAGAAATACATTGCCACACTCGGTGGGGTATATATTTAAATATTTAACAAGCCGCATGAAACCCCACTACAATGCCATGTTGCTTGTCCCCAGAGAAATCCCTTCAACTCCCTCCAATGCAATACACAGCAGGGCCCAGTTGTTCAAAGCATGATTAAGCTATGTAATCACGGGTTGGAGCAAACTTTGAGTACAGTCTACATTGTAAATACTGGTAATGTTCAACAAAAACATTTCAAAAAGACTTTCATCCTTAAGTTTTGATTGGAATTTAACTTTACTTTAAGTGTACAATTTGACTTACAAAACTTTCTCAACGAGTGAGATTAAGACTTCAGTTAACTCTTAATCCTGGGTTAGCGTTAATCGTCTTTCGAACAACCGGGGCCAGGTCCTTAAGTCACCAATGCCTATAATCCTTGGAGAGCTTTGGTGTTCCTTGTTTCCACATCAATGGACTCTACATACATCCTACAAAAAGAATGTATTCAGTACTTGAGTATCTAGATATCAGTTTCAGCATGATTATCTTTTTATGCAAATGCCTGCATTGTAGACCCCAGATATGAAATTTAAAAGTTGTCATTATTCCCCACTGTTGCATGGTCTACCTGAGGCAGCCATTATTAGTGGTCGTCATGCAACGGTGCTCCCTTAGTGTTGTGTCAACCACTAATAATGGCTGTTTGGGAGACTGCACTGTCAGAGTCACTGGTACGTAGATGTTATGATGCAAACAAACAAAACTGCCATGTCCATTTCAGTGAAAAAAAAAAAGAAAAAAGGCAACTCAAATATATAATCTGCTTGAAGTTATGATCACCCATGATTATTATTTTAGAGGAAACATTTACTATTATCCTAAATAGTTGCCAAAGAACTGATCAAACTCAGCCTTCATGTTAAAAGAAAGGAAATATACACATTTAACTATACAAGCTTCTGCCTCATATCAAAAAGACTACAACTTGTAGTTTGTTCTGTGTGATATGAATGAAGTTGCATGAGATTACAAGTACCGTACATCTTGAATGTGAGGTGCTACATAAAAAACACCTAGTCAAACACTCAAATAAATAAATCTCACACAGCCAAATGGCCCTGAATAAAGTCAATAATAATAACAATAACAACAGCAACAACAACAGTGCAATTAATTCACTTGTGGCTGTGTTTAACAGGATTTACTGTCCAAATTTAGCAACACCCAAATAAAAATATTTCAATTCCTGCATCCTGAGAAATATTTCCTGCACAGCAAGAAACAAGGTATACAACATTTTCCTTCATTAATATTCTTTGGAACAAATAGCCATGTTTGCCATCTAACCAACAAGCACAGCATTTGTAGTTGAATTATGAAAGGTTCATTTCTTTGCCATTTAGGATTTGTAGCAGACTTTCTTCAAATTAAGATGTATGCTTATACTTTGTACATGATCATGTAGCCATGCCACTGTCTCAAAACTTACCTCGTCATTTATAAGATTATCAATGGACTCTTGCTTATATTAACTGCAGACTGTATTGAGAAATCTTGCTAACTCTTCATCCATGGTTATCTAAGACAAATAACACAAATAACAAGCTTATTTTCCTCGCGTTAGCAATGCAACACTTTGATAAGTTGACAGACATAACATACATGAAAACTTTTGAAAATAATTGTTCATTTCTTGTTCGGACGCCATACTAAATCAGTGAAACTTCAAACTATTTAGTTAAGTTGAGACTGAATAATCTTCTTTAGAACGGATGGAGATGGATTACAACGTGAACGCTTCGAAGTTTTGTGCTTGTATTTTGCTACAAAAATCACTCAATAACTCGTTGTGGTTTGCTGTTTCTGCGAAAATTCACTTGAATTAATATATTTCTCTTGGTCTTCGATCGAGGAGCACTGAATGAAGGCATTTAATCGTGATTTTAGGAAAGGTTTACGGGAGCAAAATCACAACCGTTAAGCTACACTGTAACACGTTACACGATCTTCCATGCAGCATTCACCACCGCCTCCTTTGTCAGTACTCTTATAAATAAACTGTTAAAGCGAGACAAATCGACTAAAACGAAACACAAGTCTTTAAAACACTTACCTGATAGAGTTTCTTACGTACTTAAAGATCCAAAAATGAAGATAAATTCACGCCGATTCAGTACAATTTTCAATACCAACCGCCACTGGCGCAAACCTTTGAACGCGAGATCGCTCACGTGTTACATCACGTGTTCTAATCATTTTCTTGTAGGGTAGGGAGCGTGACCAGTGATAAGAGAGTGACCTTTTGTGATTACATTGTACTGCCAATACTTCATCCATTTATCCTTCGATCCGTGGGATTATTTTTCTCGAACTTTCCCTTCTTCTCAAACCTGTATTCCCTAGATACAAGGGAAGGGAAGGAAAGCTTCAGAAGCTTACCGGGGTGGGGAAGGAAGAGATAAACAGCATGACCTTTGGGAAGCCGCTTTTTCCACCGAAAACGATGCATTACAAAAGCTCTTTTGTTTCAGCGAGCCAATCGTGAATTGCAAAAGGGGACGAATATGGCATACCGCTGCGACGTTTTTGTCATGCGAGTGGTCCAAGCTTTCATGTTCTTTATCCCACGAGCCTTTGAACAGAGTTGAAAATAACAACAGTAAAGTAATGACTCTGTTTAGTTTCAGTTATGCCAGCTCCTATAAATACATTAATGACTCTAAACGAGGAGTTATATCCACTCCCTTTGCAGAGGTAAAGTAACTCTATGAAAATAATTCCCCAAATAGAGTTGTTTTAACTCTTCTTGGAGAGTTGCGATCACTCCATAATTACTCGCTAAGGGAGTTATACTAACCCCTTAAAAATGACTCCACAAAAGGAGTTAATTTAACTCCACAAACGAGTTACTTTAACTCCACAGGGAGTTAACTTTAACTCCAATTCAGAGTTACGATAACTCCCACAGCGTAACTCCAATTTAGGAGTTAAATTTACTCCCCAGTTGAAGAGAAAACTCTTTTGCTGGAGTTAAAATAACTCTTTTTGGAGTTAAAGTAACTCCGAACAAAAATAACTCCACCTTGAGGAGTTAGTTTAACCCCACTTCAGGAGTTAAAATAACTCTTTGAAAATTACTGTGTAAAAGCGGAGCTCCACTATTATTATTTTTTTACTGGTATTGAAGAACACCGCACGGCTTTCCTTGCGCCAATATTTTATGTTTAGAGCAGTCAACGGGAATTGACCGCGGTTCAAAAACATCAAAACAATACAAGAAAACAATACATTCGACGCGTGCGTTTCAGGGGCACCCAACGAGCCAAAGCAGTCAAAAGCGGTCAAGAAAGGCATTTTTAAGTACCTTATGGTGTTTGAAGTCTGTTTAAAGTGATGTTTTGGTTAGCTAGAAAACTTTGATCTGTTCGGATTCCCTAGCTGAAATGTTAATTGCCCGAAATTTTTAGGAAACAAAATCTTTCTTTGAGAAAATACTAGCTGAAATGAACTTTCTAGGGAACCTTTTTTTCTTTCCGAAAATGCTAGCTGACGTTTTTTACTGCCAAAAACAGCAATAACGAGCTTTCCGAAAATCTCAGGGGTTATGATTTCCACATTACGAATTTTTTAGGCCACGTTTTACTTACGAAAATCCGAGTACACTCTTAAATCAACGCCGAAAGCCTTAGCCGAACTACCCGCCGCCGAACAGATATCTACCGAAACTTGTCGTTGGGTGCCCCTGGTGTTTGTTCAAAAACAAATTTAGCAATCACAGAATGATCAAATATTTTCATCCAACATCGTTGGACGAGCATGTTTGACGGTTTAGCCACCTCTCACAATAGTGCATTAAATGGCTTTCCATGTTTGATCGAAATCAAACGTGTTCATCCAAAATTTCGCACTACGAACAAATGTTTGATCGTTTAGCCACCTCAACAAACAAATCGTGCACAAACGGTAAAAAGCAACCAAATGAGCCACGTAACGTCGAAAATTTCAGCAATAATATGCAAAAATCATTTTTTTTGGACTCACTTGGTCCCGTGTTTGGTCAAACATTGTTTTGCGTTTAGCCACCAAACGTTATGCTTGACAAACACGATAATGGAAGAAAATGTTTGATCCTTTAGCCGGGACTTAACAAACATATTTCATAGTACGTTAAGTTTAGACATAGCTTAAATGTCGTAGAAAAGAGAAAAACTAAAACAATCCTGATAGTTTGGATAGGTAATCGCATGGGGCCGAGTAAATATCACTTGTGCCAGTTTTCAGAAAGTTGCTGAAATTGCCCTCATCGCGCAAAACATAAGTGATACTAATCCTTAATTTTACGAGGATTCATTGCGATTACGTGTTAATAACATAAGGGCAAACGTTTCTTTCAGTTCTTAACACTGCAGAAACACAGACGCCGAAAAACATGTGCAGTCAGCCAAGCGGAGGAAAACACTCGTTCGCTTGTAAAACAACAAACAAACAATTCGACTAGCTACTCTTTGTGTCCAAAACGAGTGGACTGTTATTTATATCCAGTCGAGACAGAAATACAAGTTTCCTTCCTGAACAAAATTAACAACGATTAAACCAAATGCTAAGCTTCAATTTATTTAAGTTACCTGTGTTGTCGAGCTTTCTACCACTTGAAAATACGCATCGATCCACTATAGTAAAAACACGCATCTACAAAAATAGCCAACGGTTTGCTCAAAGAAAGAACTTCTTCCACCAAGTGTGAGCTACTCGTTCCTGCCATTAATGCCGGTGAGTTGTTAAGAACTTTCTTGGTGAGCTGCAAGATGTCGCGGTAAAGTGAACAAGCCCTGAAGCGTTAAATCATTTTGTTTTTCAACCACACAATCCGGGCCCCATAGAAGTGGATCCAAAAATTGAAGAATTTCCTGCGAACAACCTTTTGCTCTTCCATTTTCCAGTTGAAAATTCACCTTCCGGAGTATCTTTTAAGTTGTTCTTGATTTTTATCCCCTTCAGTTATGCGAATTAAGAGACAGAAACTGAACTTCGAAGATGATGTTGATTTGCTCAAAATGAAGACACCAACTGAATGTGAAATCTCGAGCCGCAGAAAGCGCGCGAAATATTAAGCCTCGTTGTGGCTTGGGTGTCTCGTTTTGGTTAAATTAACTTGACTTGAGCCTGCGATCCAATTGAAAACCATTACCTGGCCAGCGGTCAACTTCAAAAAAACAGCGGACCTCGATGAGCTCTAACTTGAGCCCGCGATATGGTCACGTGATACTGGTCAGCGGAAACCTTGTTTTGACAGGTGTCAATTAGCCATGACACGGATGCCCTATATCAAAGATCTACGCTGTAAACTAGGTGATCAGCTGGAATATGGCCGCCATGTTGGATTATTATGATTATTATTAGGATATTATTAATTATTGGGCGACTTCGTCGTCGTCGTGCGTACGCGCCCACGAGCAATACCGCTAGCCATTTTTACCATGAGAAAAGCAGTTGACGGGTTTCTATAAGTATGGTGCTCCGCCGGAGCTCCGCTAATAATAACCAAATCAGCCTAACTGTTCAATGCTACATTGACAGGCTGTATAAAAACAAAGTAACAGAGAGAACTGGATGGAATGAAGATGTGCTAAGATGGTGCCTTGATGCAGCAAAAGATAGTGGAATGAAAAAGGAAGATTTCATGGGTGGTTTTGTGATCGACGAAATGAAGATTCAGGTGAATTTCACATATCCAAATGTAAAAAAAAAAAAGAAAAACAACAGCATTTTCTTAACCTCCATGTACCATTGATCATACATTGAACAAGTATATTCAAGCTATTATAAGAATATACTGCTTATTATTATTTTTTTTATAAATAAATGAATTTTATTTGATATGGAACGTAACATTTCAATTAGCAACTCAGAGTCCTCATCATTGTGTCACATCCAAAATAATAGTAATAATGATGATGATGATGGTAATGATAAGATACTAAAGTTCTTGTCCAAAACTATATAGAGAGACATCTTCTAATAATGGTTCCCTCCATTTTTAGGAAAATTTGGAGATGACTACTGTTTGTGGGAAGCACAAACTTGTTGGATTTGTTGACCTGGGAAAGGGCCATGAACTAATGAATGTACTGTCAGGTATACACGTCACAAAACGCATACCAATTAAATTTAAAATAAAGGTGGCAGGCCTCAAAAAAATGTTGCTTCTAAAAGTATCTGAATGTAATAACTGTTCAGCAGTAGGATACCTAAAATGTGTGCAATTCCACAATTGGTTTCAGCTCTATTAATTCTAATACCAAATGAAGAACATTCTAAGAGAAGCCACCCACATTGTGAGCCCTGTAGTTATTGAAAATATACATATTAGCAAGGAAAACATTGCAGAATAATAGTAGTATGTTAGATAACATTGCACGTGCACAATTGCATTAAAATGAATGGAAAGGAAGCAACATAGAAATTAAATATAACTGTCAGAAATGCCGCATAGACAACAACCGTTAGAAAACACAATCTCCTCTAAAAAAATGTCAAATGAAAGTGCATGCGATGTCACTACTATAATCGCGAGTGCATGTATAAATGAACACAGTTTCCTCTCTGTGTGACTGTAGGAATTGTAAAACAGCGAAAAGACATAATTGATAATTGACACTGAAAAGAGACCTATGCTAATTTGTTCTAGGTAAAGGCGATGAGCCAGAGCTTGCCACACAAGTACTTCAGTTCATTTACGTCAGCGACAACGGGTTCAGATTTCCCATTGCCCAATATCCGTCTGGGATCTGCACACCAAGCAGCTTGTATTTCTGTTTTTGGGAGGGAGTCCAAAAGATGTTGGAGAAGGGATTTGAGTGAGTATGGAGAAAATTTAAAGTTGGATAGTTTTGAAAGGAATTAGTGACAAGTACTGTTTGAACTGTACAGAAACTTAGCATTAAATGCTATTGTGACTATAAAGTTTAATAATAATATTGGTACATTTAATTAAATATTAGAGACCGTATACTTACAATAATTACTTATTTGCCATTCAATGCACTGGCACAAAGACGTTAAGGAAGTTGTGAACCTGCAATCAATGGTTGAAAAGGACAAAAAATCAAATTTATAAAACATTATTCTAATAAAGTATTAAACTAAATACAGTTATCTGGGTGTACATTTTTGTTCATATCAGGTAACATCTAGGTCATTTATCAATCTCATAGGGTGTACTGGTGTGTCCTTGATGGTGCTGACTGCAACAGGCAGTTCATAAAGATTCACTTCCGTGACAGAGACCCTGCTGAACACAAAATTGTAGCCACAAACATCTACACTGGTAGTCCAATGATCTTTATCATGGACCCAAAGGTAATAAATTTCTGTAACATCAGACTTGATCACCACTTAGTTATAGGTAATTCAGGTATATTAACATTTAAGTAAATCTTAAAGTCCTGCATTTTCAATTTGACCTGGCTTTCATATTTCATTATGAAGTCATTAACAAAAATGGTTTTATTTAAGCAGTTTTTCTAATAGAGCTAACAGTATTTTCAAGTCAGCTCAAATTAGTTATTATTATTTGGGGGTTCTATTCTTGAGAACAGGTTTACCTGTGGGCCAGGCTAGAAAGCATTACATTAAATATTTCAATATGAAGTCATCAACAAAAATGGTTTTCTTTCAGCAGGTTTCAGTAATAGTCCGCCAACAGTATTTACATGTTAGCCCCATGCCAATTACTGCTGGGGGGGGTATTGAGCAGATGGTATAGCTGAAGTATTCTTGAGAACAGGTTTGCCTGAGGGTCGCCTACAGTTTCTGCTAGAAAACATTGCTAGTTAAATTGATACCATAACAGGTTAAGTATGAAGCTTCAAGTGTGTTAACTTTGACAATTGTTTAATTTAACTGCACAATATCAAGAAAATACGTAAAAACATTGAAAAAAGCAACAAGAGTGGCAAGCCAAGATGTCTCCAAATCAATGGAAAGCAAATCACTTGGATCCAATTTAAAACTGCTTTCAACTGGGATCAGAAAAGCTTCTCTCTGCCTCTCCATGAGAAACTACCCCTGCAGCATTTTGAGCTTGATTCTGCCAGCAAAATGCGGAACAAACTTGCAGAAGATGTGCTTGACACAAAGATGCTGTTTCTTATGCAGGTGATTTTTTTAACGTGTAGTTCAATACTCTATTAAATATTTTACAAAAAAAGACCATTTTCTTATCAATTAACTTTCTGATCTGTACGTATTGTTGCTTTAATTCAAAGTGAAACTGATAACTTGGAAGGCACAGTACGTACAAACACTAAATTTGTTCCATATATCATATTGTATAAATTATGTATATTAATCTGCTTAACTGTAAATTTTTGTAGTGGTTGTTTTACTTTTCAAATTTCCTTCTCTATTTTACTGTCCTGTTTTTTTCATTCCTAATCAGATTAAATTGTCTGAAATAATGTGTGTGCCTTGTATTCTTCCTACACAGAAATACAAGGAAAGTGTGAAATCAAGTGGAGAGGATGACTCCTCACTTGAAGCAGTGGTCATTCTGTTAGAACACACAAGTGAGCTGGTATCTCTCTTCAACGACAGGCTCTACATCACTTGCACTAATGATGTAAGACTGCAAAAACTGCACAAGTTTTATAATTGGGTGTGCTCCTGGGAAGAAAGCACACAAGGTGATAGCAAGCTATTTATATCAAATAAATTACTGTTTCATCTGAAATCAATGTGCCTTGGATTCCAGTCATTAGTACACTACAAATGAATAGAGGGGATTAGTTTCTAAAGAAACTGTGGTGCTGCGTCGGTGGGGAAGTGAGACACGAAAATTTGGTTTATCAACGGAGTTGATAATGTAAATTGACCACCGTACGGTGGTCAATTTACATTATCAACTCCGTTGATAAACCAAATTTTCGATTAGTACACTACAAATTGTCAAAGCATCCTGGTTCAGTAATCAAGCCTGCCATAGTAAATCAAGACTGTGTGGAGAACCATTTTTGTCAAATCCGTGCTTGTAACGGTCAAAATGACAATCCCACCTTTTTGCAACAACAGTCTTCACAAAATTCAATTAGATTAGGACAAATCACCATTAGTCCTAAAAGCAATGCCTCCTGTAGTACTAGTGCCTGTACAGGCAATCGACCAAAAATCCCAGCTAGCACTAATCTAAGTTAGCTATGCAAGTAGCTTAAACTTGTGTTTTCAGTTTATGAAAGTGGCATAGTACATTTGCAGGATTGCCACCATTAGGGAAATTATAAATTCAGGAGATTGTCCATTTAATCAGGTCGAAATTCTAAATATTCTACCTAAAAGTCAATCAAAAGTTGGGGAATTTTACTTTTGACTTAAGACTTAGTTTGTAAAATTAATGTAATAATCATTGCTACAAAATTTATTAATTTCTTTGTCTCCATTGCTGACTTTATTGTCATTTGTGGTCAGTGAAATGTCAGAAAAATTTCACGAAATATTTTCTCTCTAAATGAGGGGCAACCCTGATTGGTGTACAATTAAATTTAAGGCCATTATTTGGACATACTCAGATTTTCCCAAAGGTCACTGATAGATTGATTAGTTTGTCTTGGAATGTGTGGATTTCATCACATCCAGACCTATCCATGGATGGTCATTGGAGATGTTTATGGGGAAGGGTGTACCAAACATGAAATTATTATGCTTTAGAAGATGAAAATATTCTTGAGTATATAAGTTTTTGAAGGCGTGGCACTGTGTTATTGTAAATATGTACATCATAGGAATGGTTTGAAATATTTTTAGACAAACACATATTTTACCCTCAAGTGGGGGAGCAGGATGTGTTTCGGGTTCGATTCCCGGACTCGGCGTCATAAGTGGGCTGATTTTGTTTGCTCTCTACTCTCCTCCGAGAGGTTTTTCTCTGGGTACTCCGGTTTTCCCCTCTCATCAAAAACCAACATTTAATTTCATTTGATTTGATTTAGAGTTAATTGGTAGACAAAGAGCTACTATGTAGACATGTTGCCAATAAAGCCATTACTATTATTATTATTATTATTATTATTATTGTTGTTATTACAAGTGAAACCGGAAATAACAATATATAATTATATATCCCAGAAAAAGGTAGATATAAGGCAAAGAAACAAAATGATGGTCGAAAAGGGTAACTTTTAATGCCATATATTACGGCGAGACATGACTAACCTTCTTCAGGGGCAACACTGAAGCAAAGTAAAAATGGAGAAAACGGTTACAATACAGAAATAGAAATAATAGACGTGTACTGAAGCGGCTACCAAAAAAGTGGCATTCCCAAGGTGGCATTCCCAAGGTGGTAAGAACAATGATAAGTTGTGATGAATTTGCAATTTTGTTAGACTCTGCAACAAAGTTAAGACATAAGTAGATACTGCTACGTAAGGGGTAGAACAAGAAGAAAAAAGTACAATCAGTTGAAGGTTCAGAACCCCTGCCCCACCCATTCATGCACTACTGACTTATTAGACCTTGTAGACATTGTTGCTCTCAATTAACTTCTCATGGTTTTGAAAGTTATTTGTTGCTGAGCCAGCAAGCCAGAGCTTACTAATAAATGTAAAAAAAAAAAAATTGGTTGTATTGAAATTTGGGGGTTAAATGTTGTACAGACGGAAGATTGTATTCATATTTTTGTGGATATTTATTATGAGTGGGCTTGGATCGAGGCAAGTGTATTTCCACGTCTTTGGGAAAATAGTTGACAATTTTTCTTTATTATTTTTACCTTTTTTAGTTTTTGCATATTAATTCATTCATACCAGAAATCACAAGTGTTAGTTGAGAGAGAGAGAGAGAGAGAGAGAGAGAGAGAGAGAGAGAGAGAGAGAGAGAGAGAGAGAGAGAGAGAGAGAGAGAGAGAGATGCTCTGAAAACACGCCTACCGCTCTTGTTCTGACAGTTTTTTTAGTTCACGATAAACCAAAAATTAAATGTTTTGCAATTTTTTTCTTTGGTTAAATTACGAAGCAAGACATTGCCCGCTATGTTTGTCATCGAATCGTAGATTCTCCACACCTCGCGATTCACACGTCATTTTGTTTAACCAATCACAGAAAGTGAATCGACCTTCTGAAACGAAGCGACGGTTTGCTTGCGACAGCGCTGTAGCTGTGGTGAAAGTGGTATTTGCGGTCAAGTTTAACAAAGTAATGGGAAATTTCTAGTCCGAAGCCTAACTACATTCAAAACGGTGAAATGATTTTGAAATTTGGTTCATCCTGTCTCATAAAACCTTAGACCAAGTCAGTGGATTAACGAGCACATGAACGCTGTGCGATACCTCGTTCGACTCTCTCGTTCCGCCACTTCGACTAGGTCACCTGAAGATGTGTTAGACTGTGAAAATATTTTTAACTGGCCACTCTGGGAAGAATTATATCAAGGCTTGGTGGACGGCTTTTTGGATGTATCTAAAGCGTTGTGAAAGGGATTGAATTCGCGCCGCGACTGCATTCGACAACACATAAATTTTCCCGCTGTGCTTTGAGCATGACTAAAGACGAAGGATGTGCGATTTACGCAGTGGCCCGATGTAGCCTTTTCGACGATTGGAGAAGGTATTTACCGTTGCCCTTTTATTTAGTCGTTTTCTTCAAAAAACGTACGGTCAACCGATAAGCCAGATAAGCGTTGTCTTTGTTTATGTGCCCAACTTTTGTACGGCTCGGCAAGAAGTTAAGCCTTCTCTCAAATTTGGTTTTCAAGTTTATCGTCAGTTTGTTTGTGAAGAAGGTTTTCAGGATTTCTGTGTTGGACCCATTCTTATAACAAATTACATTTTAATTTCCCCTCAATTTAAAAAATAGATTCAAATGAAATTTACCGTAAGCTTAAGCTTATAATTTAAACATTGTTGTAAAAAGGTTTTTCCTCAGACGACCATTGTAAATAGGTGCCACAAACCAGAAGCGTAACACTTTGTAAAACTGCCAAATCTATTAAAACAATTATTTGCTAATCTTTCTTTGTTTTTTTTTTTTCGACTGGTTCTTGGTCGGTTTTGACATAAACTTAAGTACTTGACGTCCTCAGAGTTATTAAGCTTAGGTACTTTCCGCGTTTAGCGCGTACGTACACGAACTCGCACAAACAGCCGTGATTTTAAAATTTTTCTGTTTCTGCTGAATCTTTGACATACAATTTTTAGCTTTATAAAATTGAATTAAATTATGTGAACCCCCATGCATTACAACCTCTGTGAAAACGTTTTTTGTAGTACAGTAATTTTTCAGATACAACAAAATGTTTCGCCACTCAAATTAAACTTATGTGTCGGAATCGTGTAATTCATTAGGGTAATCCATTTGAAAGCACGAACTGTTCCAGTATTTGTTTATGCGCAACTATTTTTCTTAGGCCAATACTTTGAATAATGGCTTTATTGTACACTTTGTTATAATTGTAATAGGGAATTTAGTTCATGGACAGTATAAAATAAAGTTTTGATGTCTGTGCGAATGAAGGTAACGTTTTAAGTTCCGGTTGAAAATAAAGTAATCATTTATTCCGTCACTGTTTAAGATACGTTTTTAACCTTCAAATATCGTATTTAGTAAAATTACTGAGCTTGCATCGGTTGCCTTAAGCAACTTAAATTGTTTCATTTAATGTTAGCATTAATTTGATTTCATTCGCATTGCTGCAACTTCTAGTTTAAGTTTTGTAATTTCAAGAATTAAACAACACTTTTTAGGTGGGGAGTGCATTTAAGTGAACCACAAACGCGCTTTTATTTTGTTTTGTTTTTTTAACAAACAGCAACAACTATCTGTATCAACTTACCTTCTCAAGTATACATTGTCCCTGAGCAGACAACAGCCATAAAAAAAAATAATAATTAAAAAAGTCGTCAAAAGTTCCGTTTAAAGAAAATGCAAGTCCAGTCCGTTGTCCAGTCCTTGGAATTTTTTTTTCTAGCTAACCTTTTGTGGCGCGGCGTTGCAGTGAACAAAAAGCGCGCGAAAGTATAGCCTCGTTTTCGTTCTTTCCTCCAGGCCCTCTCCTCTGAAAAAATCTTAAACATCGATCCTCGCCAAAAGCAATTGAAATTAGAAGAAACTGACAACGCCATCATAAAGAGCATACTCTCAAGCCTTAGGCAAAATTTTCTTTTGTTCCTACCTCAAATGGTCGTTGAGCAGGAAGCTGACAACCTTTTCAGTTAGATTTTCTACTGCCGCACTTTTTTAGGAAAAAGTAATCATGGCCATTTTTTAAAACACTATTTATTAAACTACAACTTCGCTTAAAAATATTCTTGGAGAAAGGTTCTAGTAAACTTTTAGAGCGAATATTAAACTTCGGTCCGTTCTGGTCACGTGACCGATGACGTCACAGCATTAAAAATGACAAAAATGTATATTTCATAAAAATATCTACCAATATCCAAATTTTTGTTTCCTCGCGTTGAATGCAACGCGAGATAGTACTTTTACCCAGACTCCCACTTTTTGAAAATTGTATATACCTCCCTTAATATTTATATTTTGTTCGGTACCCGGGCAGTCCGAAATGACTCACACCATTGTGCTTCAAACCACGTTGACTGCTTTTTCAATAACAAAATAATTTCGTCACAGTGAGCAAAAACGCCCTTAGTCTTGTACAATAATTAGTTTATGGTAAGACTTATTTCTAGACAACGTGGGGGTCTTGCTGCCCTCAAACTGACCAAGTTATTTGGGATTGACGATTTTCCAGCTGCAAAGAATTCTGGGAAGGTTCTTATTATAATTATATATTGTTATTTAATTATTATTATTATTATTGCCGAATAGACTAGAAAGTGTACATAAAATTTTAAGAGTGTGCAAGATTTTGTTATATTGTAAAAGTTGGTCATTTTCAAATAAAGTAGTAATTACAATTAAAAAAAATATTATTATTATTATTATTATTATTATTATTATTATTATTATTATTAAGTTTCCAGTCACATGCATGGCTGATAATCACCTCTTCGAAAACGTATCCTGATGTGTCCATCAGACTCCGAGCTTTCCACTATAGTGAACTGCCTGTCATCCACTGGTAGTGTGTTTGGAATAAATGTGTGAACTGGGATGGTATTTAACAGCTCTTGTGCAAGAACTAACTTCGATGATCTTGACGAAGAGCTGACATCATATGCTTGACACAAAGAAATCAGTTCGGATTTAAGGTAGACTCTACTCAGTGAGGCAGGGCCTTGATGTTGGTGAATGAAGCCAACCAATCGGCTGTGAGAAACCCTTTTGTTTTCACTCCTATCGCAGAGGATTTCCTGATGAGAGAAAACAAATTTAAGAAACTATACAGTACATGTATATCTGTATAAACAGTATATAAGCTTACTTGAATCCTCTTTCATCTCGCTGATCATATGTATACTAACTTAAGCCATGATGCATTTTAGAAATAAAAGGGAAGCAATTCCATCTACCTTGAAAGGCACACTGTCAGATTTTTCCTTTGTTTTCTTCTGTCTTTGCAAAATGCGTTTTCGCAACTCCGCACTCTTCTTAATCAAAGCGCCTCTGCGGAAATCTCTCAAGAATTGTGACGCACCCATGTTGACATAATACACCAAAATCTCTTTCAGCAGCTTTTCGATTAAATCCTGTGTGAAAAAGGAGATTAGCTTATTACATTAGCTTTAAGCGATGTTTATGTTGTGGTTCAAGTTTATCCTTGATAATGTTTTCCTTCCTTTGTTTTAAACTAATTATCCTACATTACCATACCCTCAAACAAAGGAAGGAAAAAAATCAAACCAAGTATAAAATTGAACCACAACATATACAAGAAAGGCCTGAAAGGTGAGAAGAATCCCTTGAGAGTACTGCATACTGATTGTACATAATTAATCCTCCAAAAATTTAGTTCGTATATCACTCGTAGTTTCCTTTTGCAGGAGCTGCAAAGAATGGGCATTCTAAGGAGTTAGATTCCAGTCTTTTCTCCATTTTAAGGCGTGTCTATTTATAATAAATTCATTTTTTTAAATACCTTGCGACTGTCAACGTCTTCGTTCGTGAAACATCGCATCCAACCTTCTTTTAGTTCTTCATCTCTTGCTAGGCTACATATGGCCGCCTCAACCATATTCTCGCGCCCTTTTCGCAGTTCATTTACGTTGAACAATTCTACTCTTCTTTGCTCAAGCTGCATGAAAAAGAGGTAAGCTTCATCCGATATGTGGAGCAGCCCTCTTTGCCGATACTGCCTTGCCTCCGTCACTTCTAGCGTCTCTTTAAATTTAGACGTTTCTTGAAGCCGGTCGACTGATTGAATGATGTTTTCTTCTAGAAGCTCACACACCCTTTGCTTGGTTTCAACTGTGGCTAATGTAGAGCTGGAAGTCGTGTGGATGTTCTTCCGCAAATAGCTTCTAGTCCGGGCGAGAACGTTCCTAACCGCCCATCCCCCACGTGTCGAACTTTTGATCTGCCAACCACATCCATCTCTTGAACGTTGAAAACCACTCCCACCATTCTGTCATTTCCTACGATCAACGCCAATGTTTCTAGAAATTCGAAGTAGATAAACGTCGCAAGCTCAACGACGACAGTCCTCTGGGGAGATGTTGTCTGCTTTGCTGCAAAGACAGCACACACATACTGGGATAATTCATTACTGATGAGGAATTCATAAACTTTCGACGTCGCCTCTGTAAATCCTTGCCTTCCAATATTAACGACAGTCTGGTTTGGATTTTCTGCAATATGGTTTTCAATGATGAGAAAGGAATGAAACCACAGCAACTCTATGAGGGATTTCACCTTGACCCAACAGCTGTCGGTTAAAAGAAAGTCAATCGCTCTGTATTTTTCTTCCAGAAAAGTAGAGGCAATTGAACTCGGCGACGCTTTCATCGACAACAGATGGTGGCGGCATTTCATGAAACAATCTTCTGGTGGACTCGCAAGACTTGATTCATGCCTCGTCAGCCGGTCGTACACATCCAAAAATTCCAACGGAGCAACATCATTTTCGTCCTCAAAGCATTGTCGCACAGGACCATCTAGCAAATCGTTAGGGAATGTAAACGGCTCGTCGTCTTCCTCGCACACATCAGAGCGATCTGTTACCGATGTTAGCTGACTTACGTTGGCATTGTCAAAGTTCCTTCTACAGCAGCATGACAGGTCTACAACTGGTGCACACACATGGTGTGAGGTGCACATGTCAACCGCCTTTTGGTGTGGCTTTAACAACTGCCGCGGACTGAAATTTGAAATCTGTATGTTATCTGGGGACTTAACTCGCGAAACTGCAACATAAATTAGTCCAGGAACATATTCACGAGAACAGTGTACAACTGCCGAGGCAAGCGTCAAACCTTGTGACTTATGACATGTAACTGCATAGGACAAAACAATGGGAAATTGGGTTACGCTCCCAATTTTTTGGCCATTCTTGTTTCTTTTTATCCAAGTTTCCCGTTGAATTTCAACGCTGCCAACTTCTTTAAAGGCAACCAAAAGGACTTCGCCTCTCACCCCGGTAAAAACACCAACGGAACCGTTCTTTAAATAGTCATTCTTGTTCCACACAAGCATTACTTTGCAGCCGTACTTTAATTGGAGGACTGGTGTTCCTGGCCAACACATGTTTTTGGAACTGTCATTTTCGAAAGATGCCTGGAAGGTTAATAAATCACCAGATAGTTCATCGATCTTTCGTCTGTTCCACAATTGCACAGGCACTTTTCGAAAAAAAATGTGCGTTGCTTCTTCCTGTACGGCCAGTGGTAATGCTTTGTTTAAGGACATGAGATATTGTTCTGCTGACCTCGAACATTGACCCTGTCTTATATCTGAACGAGCCGATAGAAATTGCTTGTCATCTTCTGATTGACGCATTAGCTTAGTCAAGCCAAAACGATGTGTTATCGAGAAGTCGAACAACGGAGAATAGAACATAAACTCTCCTTCATCGAAGAGGTTTGGAACCGGTTGCAACTGTAAAAATTCGCCAACAAGAATTACTTGTTTACCGGCAAACGGCAGGCTCTTACTGAGTTCATTAGTTGCAAGTTCATGATGAAGAAAGTTCACAAGTTCAAACATTCTTCTACTCGACATAGAGGCTTCATCCCAGATAATAACATCGAGAGCCGTTAACCTCGCTCGAATAAGCGACTTTCCTGCCGACCTTTCTACAAGTTGAGGCCAAGGTAGATCTGCAGTTGAAAGACCGTAAAAAGAGTGAACAGTCGATGCTAAGCCACGATCGTACACTTGACAGGCAATGCCACTCGAACAAATTACACCTACTGTCTTTCCACGTGCCTTGAAACATTGAATTATCTGTTTCACAACTTCGCTTTTCCCCACTCCGCCTTGACCCGTAATAAATAAGTTGTGACCCTTGCCGGCAAAATCCAAAATTTCCTTCTGGTCACTATTCAGTTTTATCCTGCCGAAAGGAAATAACCACATATTTTACTCGCGTCTTGTTATGTGAGCGCTCGGGTAGAAAAACAAAGTCAAATTTTTTCTTAGAACGTAAATTAGTATAAGGCGAATACTTACATGGCTGAGCGATTTTTTTTCTTGTAATCCACGTTACCCAGTGGAAGAAACCAGATACAAATTGACTAGTTACAGAATTAAATAAGACTTCGTACTACAGACGTAAATCCTCGAAAGGTTTTCCTCTGCGTTTTGCGAAAATCCCACATTATGTAAACACTTTCGGGCGCGAATTCTATTGGGCGATGGAGACAATGGCCCGTTGGTCGATTCGACCTGAGAGGACCCGTGGTTCGAAAACAAAAAGTGACGGTGTGTTCCCTGGCGAGGCTCATTTTGAAAAGAAGGCAGGGTTACCAAGCGGGTTTTCAACGGTCGTGTGTCGAGGTGAATGTGTACTCGGGTCTCTACAATCTTGTGAGCTGTAATTATTGCAAGCAAACTGCCGCTTGGCGTCGGGTTTATGAAGAGGATTGAGTTGCCTAAGGAATCGAAATGAAACTAGAAGATCTGTGCTTGGATTTCGAGTGGGATTTGTGGCCGCCCGGCCATTTTGAGCTAAGATTTTTCGCTTCTCCGGATCAGGCGTTCCTTATTTCAGTGTGACGCCCTTTTCTTTCTTATGCGTGGAAAACCCAGCAAGTGATAAACTCGCTGAAAAGGCCTCAAGACAGCAAAGTAAGCTAACAGACAACAAGCAAAACAGCGTGGAAGTAAGGTTAGCTATTTTTATTAAGAATTTGACCGTATTTTTGCTTTCTAAGACCGAATGTAAATATTCCCATACAAACTCTTCGCCATGACCGTTATTACGCAAGATGATCATGACACATGACACCCATCACACCGCGTGAGCTTGCACCGCCTGTGATCAGAATAAACCAGGCTGGCGAAATAATCTGTCGTCTGATGAACGGAGTGGATTGCGTGAGATCAAGGAAGGTCCTACGGTTCGCGTCCTAGCAACTGATAAAAACCTTGGATCTGCTCTCATTTCCACAGAATGGGTAGAACAAGAAACTCTAAATCACCTAAATGACACTAAGTCGTATGTTAAGGTCACCAAAGATGACTGGACATTCAGACGTCAAAAGGTAATCGAGACAAGGGAAAAACTTGTTAAGAGTTACTCTAGCTTTCTACCTCCAAATTCTCACAAATTTCTTCGTAGTCTTGATGACAATCCTAGGAGTTTCGATCCCGCTAAGTTCTACATTATTCCTAAGATTCACAAGTCACCTATAGCTGGAAGGCCTATCGCAGCTTCTCACTCTTACATCACCAGGCCTATTAGTATTCTTATAGACGAGTTAGTTAAACCTTCTATAACCATGCCTACGGTGTTACGTGACTCTGGTGAACTGATCCAATGTCTAGAGGGGATTAAGCTACCCGCAAATTGCCTTCTTGTCACGGCGGATGTGTCATCACTTTACCCGAACATTGACACTAAGAAGGCTATTATTGCTCTTGACCTCTTGCTCCGCGAGGGTAAGGTTACGCAAACTCCTCTGTTGGTTAAGTTAACTAGATTAGTCTTTGAGAATAATTTCCTTAAATCAGAATTTACCTGTGACATATACCATCAAATACACGGAATCGCTATGGGCACTCCCTTTGCTGTTACAGCGGCAAATGCATTTATGTATTATCACGAAAGGGACATTATAGAGTTGTATGCTCAACATCTTACTCTTTACAAGCGATTTATTGATGATATATTTGTCATCTGGGATGGGACGCGGGAAATCCTTTCAGAATTTCTGAGTGCTATAAATACTAAGGATGAACGAATTAAGATAACGTACGAAATTAGCGATTCTAAGATTTCCTTTCTAGATTTGCTTCTTTTTCAGGGATTCTTCTTATCCAACGCTGCAATACTCTACTTTTTAGAAACCACTTAACAAGTATTTGTACATACCTTTTGAATCATTTCACCCCACTAGCAATAAAAAAGCTTTTATTAAGGGCGAACTTATGCGCTACGCCAGAAATAGCTGCAGGTTTTACTCATTCAACGAGACACGGCTACTTTTTTGGAAGCGCCTACGCCTTAGGGGGTTATCCTGCTAAGTTTTTACTACCCATTTTCAGGGAGATTAGCTATAGGAACAGGAAGAAATGGTTTTTTAAGCCTGTAAGAGTACTTACGCATAGACGGGTGGTGTTCGAAACGTCCTTTAATTGCAGTCATATTGGAATCAAGAAAGTTATTCTTAAGCATTTACCTAACCTTAGTACTATCGTTAGTTATAAAGCTACTAACACGTTAGCACATCTATGTAAATAAATACTTTTGGGGGGTCACGATTTAACGTTAAATCGTGACCCCCAAAATTAACTATTGCACATTTTGTAACGCAGGATTTACGTTGTATCCTGTGCGTATTTGTTTGTGGGTGTTTTTTGCTGTTCACACCCTACTCTGAACGTGCTTTATACTGTAAATGTTTAGTATAAAAGTAGTTCAATTTGTAATCTTGTTAAATCCCTGATGAAGTCTGTCTGATCAGACGAAACCGGTCGGATAATATTAAAAAATTGACAAGATCTGTTGCTGTGTGCTTCTCACGGCTAGTTTTTGTTTAAAAAATAGAGGAAAATGAAACGAAATAAACATGTGAAGCATGTGAAGTGTAAAGATGTTTTACGGTTTATTTGTGGACGCATGAGACTAGGGTAACATTTTGGCGACCCTGCCAGGACGAAGTTCGATTCTCAATTCCGTGGGACGTTATTTGTTGTCAAGGGAAGCAGAAATGGTCAGAATTGGAGCTACGGAGATTGCGAGTGGAGCGGTACGAACACGTGGATTTGCAGTTGAGGAGGCAAGCGGCGACCGAAAACAGTCAGATGCGTACGGTAGGACTTTACAATATTGGGCTCTGTGACGGTGGAGTACATTCGCTAGTTGTTTTGTGTTTGGCGAAGTGGACGAGTTGATTTGTTCTGTCGGCTCACTGTTACTGGAATTACAGCGTTTGCGCTAGGTTACTTGTGTTCAGTTTGGAAATAAGCTTTCGCGGTTAGAATTAATTATGGAACAATTACAACTCCAAGTAGAGTCTCGATTGTTCGAACAAGATGAGAAGGGCTTGGCTGAAATGATAGGACTATTGGGAATCGATGCAATAAGATGCAGAGAATCAAAATTATTACGAAAACCATCGACAGCAAAATGGCGGGCGATGAAAAGGAAGCACGAGCGTGCCTCGAACAGTTACTTGCTTTTGTGACCGGCAATGTACCGCCCCTCGAAGAGGTAGAGCAAAAACCAGCAGCTTCAGGAGTAAAAACGGAGAAACAATCTTCTGACGGAGGACCTAAACAAGAAAAGGAAGTGGAAGATATATTGAGTCAGTTAGCGAAAACAAAGTCGAGTTCATGTTTGCTACGTCGCGAATTTAAGATTTCTGGTCATATCGGCGAACCAGGGCAAACGGAGAAACTAACTTTTGTTTCCTTAATGCACCAGATAGACTCAGGGCTAAAACGTGATTACCAAGAAAATAAAATTGTGGATGCAGTGATTCGTGCCATTTCTCCGCACAGTAGTCTTCGGAGCTATGTTGAGACTCTAAGTGACCTCTCACTAGCTAAGCTGCGAAGGATCCTTCGTGTCCATTATAGAGAGAAAACAGCCTCAGAAGTATACCAACAATTGGCCACCGTGTGCCAACACAGTAGTGGTGAATCCCCACAACAGTTCCTTCTCCGTGCGCTGGATTTGCGTAACAAGGTGAATTTTGCAAGTAAGGAGTCAGATTGCGAGTTCAATTACGGTGCATCCCTGATTCAGAAAACCTTTGTAAAATCGTTTGAAACTGGTCTTCGTGATGACATCCTTGCATCTAACTTAAGACCCACCTTACGTACCTCGGGACTCACCGATGAAGAGCTCATGCCGCATGTGAATGAATTAGCCTCGCAACAAGCAGAAAGGAGTTCCAAGCTGGCTAGTGAACGCCAAAAGTCTGCCAAAGTTCATACATGTGAGGTAGGCAAAGACGAGAGGGAAGCAAGAGCTAAGAATGCAACTACAGATGGAGGTCAGCAGCTTTTCCTAGAGATCCGTCAGATCAAGTCAGAGATAAATGATCTCAAGGATCAAGTCAATCGTCGAGGGAGCCAAGCAGAAAATCCTAACTAGCGTGGGCCATCCTACAGGGGCCGTGGGCGTGGTTATCAGCCAAACCGTACAAGTTGGGGTTGTCAGAATTGCAAGCAGAAGGGAAGAGGAGAGGAATGTAATCATTGCTTTGCTTGTGGTGACTCGGGGCATGTGGCTCGGGAATGTTACCGTAACGAGAACCGGGGTAGTCGACAGGGAAACGGTCGACGACTATTCCGGCGGGACGCGGAATAGTCGACAACAGTAGTAACAAGTCCCTCCGATGTAATGGTTGTCGGAAAGTTCAGTCAGGAAAGGCAAAGTTCTTACAATGTTCAAAGTGCAAGGACATGAAGTATTGTAGCCGGAATTGTCAGAAGAAACACTGGCAGGAACACAAAGTGTTGTGTAATACGATTGAGTACCTGTCAAACAAAGCAAAACAAGAGAATGCGGATCCCAGTAGTAGCACCTTTGTCAGTCACCTAACACCACAGCAGGACGCCACAGTAGTAGGATTGGTAGGAAAGAGGTGTACTGTTAAGGGGGAGATCAATGGCCAAAAGGTAGATGTACTTTGGGACACTGGGGCCCAGGTTTCCTTAATATCTGACCAGTTAGTAAGAAGGAATTTCCCTGGAATCACTATTAAGAACATATCAGAGTTATTAAATTCTGAACTGAACCTGACCGCAGCCAATGGTGGTGAGATGCCATACATAGGATGGGTGGAGCTTAACTTTAGACTACTGTCGTCTAAGGAGGAATTGACAGTTCCCTTTCTTGTTACAGACCAATCATTAGACACGCCAATAATCGGCTTTAACGTGATTGAGGAGATTGTTAAAACCAGTAGTGAGGATGCTATGCTACATCAAGAAATTACTTCAAGTTTTACTGAGTTAAATGGAAAAATGCTTCAGCATTAGTGAATTTTATTCAAAGCCGTAATCAAAGTGATCTCTGCTTGATCAAGACCATGAAGCATGATACTATTATACCTCCCAGACAAAGTCAAAGTGTGACTTGCAGAGCAAACACCGGACCTGTAGAGAGAACTACTCCAGTACTGTTTGAACCGGATGAGTCTAACCCATGGCCTAGCGGGTTGGAGATTACAGAGACTTTGTTGACTGTAAAGAAAGGGAAATCAAGCAAAGTGGAAATTGACATTGTTAACAATACCAACCATGATATCAGACTTCCGGGACGAACTTTGCTCGGGCGACTAAAACTAGTACAATCAGTTACACCAGTAGAAGTTAGGTTAAAGGACTCTAATGGGAACATGAAAACACCTGATGAAGAGAGTACAGAAGCAAATGTTGCTGATCAGGCTACAACATGTACTGGAAACGCCGGAGGCCCACCGCTTATACCCCCACAAGCTGAAGAACCTTTGAGTACTCCATCACACATAAGGGACATAGACCTAAGTGGTCTCAATGCCCATCAGAAGGACGTGGCACTTAAATTACTTACCGAGGAAGCAGATTCATTTGCAAGGGATGACAGTGCTGTTGGCTGCATTAGAGACCTTGAGTTAAACTTGGATCTTGAGGATCAAACCCCTGTTCAGAAGAACTATGTGGCATTGCCAAAACCACTATACCCAGAGGTAAAGGCTTATATTGAAGATTTGTTAAATCGTGATTTCATCCGAAAGTCCTCCTCGTCCTACAGTTCACCGGTTGTTTGTGTCAGAAAGAAGGACCAAAGTTTGCGGCTATGCGTGGATTACAGAGCACTGAACAAGAAAACGCGACCTGATCGCCATCCGATACCGAGGATACAAGAGACTTTAGATAATCTCGGTGGGAACTCATGGTTTTTAGTACTAGACCAGGGCAAAGCTTACCATCAAGGATTCATGAGCGCTAAAAGTCAGCCTTATACAGCATTTATCACTCCATGGGGTCTCTACGAATGGGTGAGGATCCCATTCGGCCTCTCCCGAGCCCCAGGGGCTTTCCAACGATTTATGGAGAACTGTCTAGGAGACTTACGAGATACTGTTTGTATACCCTATCTGGACGATATAATCATATTCAGTGCGTCCTTTGAAGAACATGTTGAACATACACGCAAAGTCCTGCGTCGGCTGCGAGAGCATGGAGTCAAACTCAAACCGCGGAAGTGTAAACTGTTCCAAAAAGAAGTTGTATTTCTTGGACGCGTGGTGTCTGAGGAGGGCTACAAACTAGATCCCTCCAGTATCAAGCCAGTGCTTTCTCTCAAGGAATCATCTCCAAAGACAGTTAATGAAGTGCGCAAACTAACGGGGTTCTTAAACTACTATCGTCGATATATAAAGAACTTCTCAAAAATTGCAAAACCAATCTATGATTTAATCAATATAACAGATCACCCTTCTGAAGAGTCCATGAGAGAAAAACCAAGACAAGGAAAGAGGAACCCTTCACAGTTACCGCCAAGGCACCCAGTCGTCTGGACCACCTCTCACCAATCCGCACTAGATAAACTTATTGATTGTCTGACGTGTGCTCCAGTCATGGCCTACCCAAACTTTGAGAAACCGTTTGTCCTTCATACAGATGCCTCTAAGGATGGGCTTGGTGCTGTGCTGTACCAACACCAAAATAATATCCTTCGCGTTGTTGCTTATGGGTCACGCACTTTGACTCCTGCCGAGAAGAATTACCACTTACACTCTGGAAAGTTGGAGTTCCTTGCACTAAAGTGGGCCATCTGTGACCAGTTTAGAGATTACCTTTATTACGCCCCAAGCTTCAAAGTGTACACAGATAATAATCCGCTTGCTTATGTCCTGTCCTCGGCAAAACTTAACG
Source organism: Pachyseris speciosa (assembly GCA_016490735.1). Lineage (NCBI taxonomy): Eukaryota > Metazoa > Cnidaria > Anthozoa > Scleractinia > Pachyseridae > Pachyseris > Pachyseris speciosa. The sequence goes on from JAEMWC010001596.1 coordinate 51,734, forward strand.
CCACAGGCCTCCGCTGGATAGGTGACTTGGCTGATTTTAATTTCACAATTCACTACCGACCGGGAAGAGCGAACATTGATGCTGATACATTGTCGCGAATGGCGCTTGATGATATTGCTTACATGGAGTCGTGCACAGAGGTTATACCGCACGAAGTCCTCCAGACTGTCGTGTGTTCTGCAAAGCTTCAAGAGGAAGGAACAGTGAATTGGATCTCAGCTCTTTCAGGGGACCCTGCTACACTCGAATCAGATATGTCTGGTGGAGGAAAACCTAGTGTACCGCAACTTGACGTAAAACAAGCACAAACTGCGGATCCAGTCATCAATCGAGTAAGGGAGTTGATTCAGTGTGGATTGCGCCCAACGACAGCCGAGAAAAAGAAAGAGCCAAGGGATGTGCAGCTGCTCCTTCATGAATGGAATAGCCTGTCAGTTGACAAGGATGGGATACTACAACGGTGCACAAGAAGTCGTACTCAAATCATCATTCCAAAAAAACTGCGCTCACTGATTCTTAAGGAGTTGCATGAGAAAATGGGTCATCTCGGAGCGGATCGCACTTTACACCTAGCCAGAGAGCGCTTCTATTGGCCACACATGCAGAGCGACATTGAGCACTATATTGGGCATGTCTGTCAATGTGTTAAACGTAAACCTTCGACTCTCAAGATCAGGGCTCCATTACAACCCATCACCACTACTGCACCGTTCGAACTGATTGCTATCGATTTTCTCCATCTGGAGAAGAGCAGTGGAGGGTACGAATATATTCTTGTTGTGATGGACCACTTCACTCGCTATGCGCAAGCTTATGCTACAAAGAACAAGTCAGCCAGAACAGTCGCCCAGAAGCTTTACAATGATTTCGTCCTTCGATTCGGCTTTCCTTTAAAGATTCACCATGACCAGGGAGGAGAGTTCGAAAATCGCCTTCACTGAGAGCTAGAGAAGTTGTGCGGCGTGGGACACTCCCGTACCACCCCTTATCATCCACAAGGGAACGGACAAGTTGAACGATTCAACCGCACTTTGTTGAATATGCTCCGCACCCTACCAGAGACACAGAAATCACGGTGGGCAGATCACCTTAATCCAGTCGTACACGCATATAATTGTACGAAGAACGAGGCTACTGGGTTCTCTCCTTTTTATCTGCTATTTGGCCGCCACCCTCGTCTGCCAATCGATCTGATCTTTGGCATTGACAGGACAGCTAACCAAGGCAGCCATACTCAATATGCAGCGCAGTGACAGAAGGCGATGTCAGAGGCCTATGAACTAGCAAACAAACGGGCAAATGAAGGGAGCGACAGAGCCAAACAACGCTATGATCATCATGTCCGAAGTTCAGTGTTGCAACCCGGAGATAGAGTGCTTGTGGGGAATTTAAGCGAACGGGGCGGCCCAGGTAAACTTCGCTCGCACTGGGAAGACCGACTTCATGTGGTGATTAGCCGTAAAGGTGAGGACAGTCCAGTCTATGAGGTCAAACCTGAGACAGGTCCTGGGGGAGCACGAATTCTGCACAGAAACCTGTTGCTGCCATGCAACCATCTACCAGTAGATGTTGCGAGTAAGACCCCTCACAGACAGAAGTCTCGGAAAGAAATTAGGAGAGAGACAAATCAGACGCCTACAACACTTGTGGAAGAGTCGTCAGACGACGAAAGCGAGCATTACGAGTTGAACTTCGAACCTGAACGGCAACAAGAACTACAAACTGACTTTCCGCGGAGTCAGTGTCTGAGGATATTGCCTGGTAATCAGCGACCGCCTCAGACAAAGGAGAGGGAGAAGATGGTTGCTCGGATGATGAAAAGCAGGAACATCACCCCCTGTAAAGGAGACATCACCCCTCCCTGAAGCAGGTGAGAATGAGGCAGGACCATCGACCCCAGGTAACACTAGCCAGGAAGGCGCCTCTATAGCAGAGTCTAGACCTCAGCGTGACAGACGTCCCCCAGCGGTCTTGACTTATGACAATCTTGGAAACCCAGTGTACCAGGCTAGAGCTGTTGTGCAATCACTTACCAATGACAGTGTACCGTTACCATCTACTTCATATCCCCAAGGTCCTCCTCTTGCGTGGCAAACAAGTTTACCAGCTACCTGGCAGCCCGTACCCCCAATGACCATGCAGCCGTTTCCCTCATATCATTATCCAATGATCTTTGGCTACCAGGGGATGCCTCCAGCAAACTTTAGTTATCCAGTGAACGTTGGTTGCCATAGACTATATTCAGTGACCTATGGACACACACAAATGCCAAGCCCCACATTTTAAGACTGCTGTTCGGAAAAAAAAAACCTTAGTTCCGTTTTGTTAAAAAAGAGAAAAAAAAGGGACAAAAAATATTAAAAAATAACACTTAGATTTCTTTTTCTTGCTCAAGACACCGTCAGAAATAAGTAGAACTTTAAGGAGGGTAAGCCCTCAGGATAGGAAATGTTACTAGAACACTGAATGGCTGCAGCCTTTATGGATTATTGGTACCAATGTCACTACGTAGAAGATGAAATGAGTCAAAGAAGAAAGGATCCTTTAAGTCAGTTTTATTGTACGGAAAACGTGGACTGTTTTGTAGCATTTCCTTAGGAGAATTATCTCTCTAGTTTACTGTCGTGATTTTTCTTTCACATTTTTTCATTAAGTGTCAGGGACGACACTTTTCCTCGGAGGGGATGTATGTTACATGTAGAGATTGTACTAAAAACAAAACAACCGGAAGAGGAAACGAGTCTTGTGTATGACGTACTCATCCGGGCTATCAAAAAGAGAGCGCGAGTTGAACGAGGGTCGAGAGGAAAATGAAACGAAATAAACATGTGAAGCATGTGAAGTGTAAAGATGTTTTACGGTTTATTTGTGGACGCATGAGACTGGGGTAACAGTTGCAAAGAGCTCCAGCGCCTACAAAACCTTGAAGCTCGTTACCTAATTTTAGGACTTTTTAAATTATACACTTCTTTATTTCCCAGGGCCTCTATGAATACCAGCTTCATAGCTGAATGGGCTACCCTGGTTAAATCAAGTTACTACTTACTCACTGAAATGGACGTGAGCCTCCGGGTTCCAACCAAACGTTAAGAATTATTGCACAGAACTTTTCACCCATCGTAAATTGATTAGTTGGTTATTGCAAAGATTTCGGCCGTAAGAGCCTCATCTCACTTCAATCTTGCTCCTGTTTATTTGAAGGACAAGTTCCATAAAAAATCACATAGTGCGACCAATTTGACCGTTTTAAATCCCATGTAGTGTTGTACTTAATCGACAGGTTAGTTTAAGTTATATTACGATGACGTTCAGAAAGATCGCGTGCTACAGAAAATACCCTGTTCGGTTGGCAAAAGAAAAACTGCTGGTGAGCCATTGGTTGGTTTTATGATGGTCTATATCTGCTTCCTTTATCTTATTTGGGTATCCTCCAAGAAGGGTTTTTTCCTCCCATTCTTTTGTTAATTTCTCTTGGGTTTTGTCGCGTGCCATATTTTTGGTTCTGTTTGCATATTCGATGGTTGTTTCATCTGTTAGGTTGTATGGGGTTGTTACATCAAGTTCTTTCTAAACTTTTCTACCTGTCTTTTGGATGGAGTATATTTTCTTCCTGCCATCATGCTCACATACTAGTTGGACTAGGACATCTCCGGTGTTCTTTAGGTATGCATGCTTCAAGTCCTCAGCTCTATTGCGGTTGTCTTGTAAGCAGATTTAAACTGATTGGACGAGTCCAAATTTGAATTAAGTTCGCGGGCTCATGAAAATTACGGCGTCTGAATCGTACCTTACCTCCAAGAAAGGCGCTTTATATAGTAAAGAATGCATCGTCTGAAGACCCGAAAGGATCACCCGCTATATTTTCTGGCGTTACTTCTTTGTTTCAGTGGAGTAACTTAACGCGATTAAAAGCAAATCTGAGACGAATATAAATCTTTAAAGCAAAAATTAGTCATAGATAAAAATTAAAAAAAAAATGTTTGTAGAGTACTTGAGGCGGCTTTGGCGCGAAATATCGTTTTCTTCTTTTACATCTTCTTAAGTTGCGATTAAATAAATAAATAAATAGATAAATAATTAACTGAAATAAAAATCCGGGCAGGGCTTGATAACATAGTAGGGAAGAGTGGGGATGATCTTTATAAAGCCCTCGTTTCAGGGATTTATACAAGTCAATCCCTAAAGCAAAGGATTTATGCAAATTAATTCCTCAGTAACAGTTTCCGCTGCGTTAAGCCCTGGCCAAACTATCGAAAAAAGTTGGATTTAACGTTCCAACTTTGCTCGATCCAACATTGTTCGACCGTTTGGCCGCCCATGTTGGATGATGTTCGTCCAACAATTTTTGCTCGATCAAATAGAAATACATACTTTTTTCTTCCCAAAAGCGCTTTTCAGAAAAAAGGTACAATTAAATTAAAAAATGTTGGATAGAGTTTGCTTTTGATCGAATATTACGTCCGACAATTCTGTTCGATGAAAAAATGTTGCAGTGTTTTGCCGCTCTCCCAAGAAAGTTGTATCCCGAAGCGAGTCACGTTCGCCCTGCTAGCCAATCCCTAATCGATCCCTATTTCAATGGTGCTCTGTTTGGAGATGTCTGGTTCAATAGCGTTTAAAATTTCTGCGAACTGATCCGGGCTCATTGTCATCATCTCCTCATCGCGGGAGTATTTTGTAAGGATAACTGTAGAGCGATATGGAACATACCCTTTTCAGCTCGTTCTCTTAACAACTCCAAGGTTTTTACTCACTTGACACCGTCATTTACGTCCTCTAACAGCTCTAGTGCCATAAACATTACATATAACGCTTTATAAGCGCTTTTCGTTTCTGTTTTAGCGCAATGTTTTGAATTAAATTTTGTGCCAACTTGTGCCGGTAGCTTGTTTCGTCATTGTTCGATAGTTTGGCCAGGGCTTTACTTGCAACTTAACCTTGCTTTTCCTGACAAAATCGAACATTTTTTCTGGACCATTTTAAATCTAAATTTATAAAAATTATCCTGGAAAATAACAGAAATACCGTAGTTTATGTTTCTCTTCATTGAATGGTCTTATAATTTAAAGTCGTTTGGAATCATAGTGGTGCACGGGATTAACCTCAGAAATTCCAGCTTCATCACATCTCTTAACACATTTGCAATCGCGCCTTCTTCTTCAAGCCCGACGTCACGTTTAACCCTTTGTGTACCAAGATTCTATTTAATTCAACACATTTCATGTATTAACTTACTACCAAAATATCTGCTGTCTTGAAATACTGGGAACTCAGACTTCAGTGTCACGGGATGCAAGCGAGTGGCTGTTGTTTTTCGATTGAGTGGAATCGCTCTAATGTGATAAGATTGTCGCTTTTAGAGTGGTTTTCTGAGCCATTTACCTCTGCAGAAGCCCCCACGCTGGAACCATTAAGCTACAATGTGGATGAAGGCGAGCCTTTAAAGGAAACCAGAGGTGAGAGGCGGTTTCATGTTGACGGGGATGCCAAACACGCTCTGTTGTAGGCGTTGTTCTTCTAAATGGAACCTGTCTCTCTTGCCGTTCTTAGTGTGGATTCCGGGACCTACCAAGGCAATCTGGGTTAGTTTTGACCACTAAAAAAACTCATCGATGCAATATTTTGCTGGTAGCACCGGGTATCTCAAAATTATGAAAAGGAATTATGAAATGAACCGATGAAGAGTTCTATGCTGTTGGTATAGAGGAATAACCCAGAATTCCTTTCGGGCGCGAACGAGACAAGTTGAGGCACACGAGATTGGCTCTCAGAAACGGGCTAAAGCGTGGCTGGTAGAAAATGTGAGAGAAAAATTTCATAGCAGATACCAAGGAGAGAGCATGAGTTTTGTTGTAAATGTAGAATGTTGATATTTGGGCAATGTTTTTGCTTAAAAGTTGACCTAAAAAATGCGTAAGTTTTGGTGTTATTCTTTGGGCAATAGACTAGCATTTTGGGCTTTGCTGCCAAACGAACGGTGATATGCAGCGGAATTCGGGAATTGCAGTCGGTTTGTTGGCTGTGATGATTGGAAAGCACACCAGTTGGTGCTATTGACACATTATCACGACGTTGTTAAAAGGTTTAAACTAGAAATAAATCATGAAAACAAAAGCGATATTTTCTACCGCTATAGCCGTAATTGGTCCGTTAAGGGTTAATTGAAGTCTTTTCAGAATCGAGTAACTCAGATATTAACACGGCTTCGCCAATACAAAACCAATACCAATGATCAAACAATAACAAATATACAACAAACAAAGTATTGTGGATGCCGAAGAAAACGCTTCAAAATTCTACTCTTATTTAATTCATTTCCTCAAACGTGACTGTAAAATAACCCTGTCAGTTTGGCCGCTTGCATGTTGCATGGTGAAATGTATCGCACGACAATTTCTCATAACCCTGTGAACCTACTAATAGGCCTTTTTACAACTGCATGCTCAGTGACCTAGCATATGAATGGGAACGAGCCTGGGGGTGAGGCTTTACAGGCTTTACTGCTTTTTTCATGTAAATCATATTGTTCTCATGCTACATTTGCACGAGAAAGACAGAGAGGTTTGTATCAAAACAAGGTCATCTCCAGCCTCGTTTCTACTCAAAGGCCAAGTCACTGAGTGATCAGAAAGTGATCAGAAATCACATTAAACATCACTGTAAGCAGGAGCCCATGGGCCCCTGCTGTAAGTCGTGCCACTTTCCTTCTTTTTTCGAGTGTTTTCTATTTCAAATCATTCAAACATTTTGTGACAGTACCAGGAGTGCCGCTCTTCTCTGCGCACTTTCAACGTCCTCAATGTCCTCCCGTTCAAACCAACTTTCCAGTGCGATCCGTTGGTGGTAGTTAGTACAGTAGGGTCCCAAGCATTCGATTGTGTGCTTTGTCTGCCATGCATGTCCAATATACCCAATCCGAGTCGGATCGTGTCCGATCGGACTCACCGGAAGTCAGGTCGCACCAAAGACAACCTTCCTCGTTCTTTACGCACGTACGCGCGACCTCACGCACGACCCACAAAGTAATAAACGCGCGCGACCTACAAAGTAATATCCGAGTCGACCCGCAGGTCGCAAGTGACAAAGATAACACACGCATAGGGAGGGCAGAAAATCTCGACGGATCGACTCCATCCGATCGACTCGAGTCGACCCGTCGACCCGAGTCGATTCGACTCAACCCGTCACCGGAAGTCAGGTCGCGCAAAAGAGAAAGTAATAAACGTCGATTGTCGACAAGCAAGGTCGCACAAAAGAGAGAGTAATGATATATAAACCCACCTCGTTCTTAAAAGCCGGCACACCAACAAAACAGTTTCTGTACCAACCGATCGACAAGTCAGGTCGCACAAAAGAGAAAGTAATGATATATAAACCCACCTCGTTCTTAAAGCCGCCACACGAACAAGACAGTTTCTGTACCAAACGATGGACAAGTCAGGTCGCGCAAAAGAGAAAGTAATGATATATAAACCCACCTCGTTCTTAAAAGCCGGCACACGAACAAGGCAGTTTCTGTACCAACCGATCGACAACGATTCCACTCGACCCGTCACCGGAAGTCACGTCGCGCAAAAGAGAAAGTAATAAACGTCGATCCTCCAAAAGTCAGGTCGAGCAAAAGAGAAAGTACTGATATGTAAGCTGGTGTATATCCCTCGTTGGTTAAGCCACGAGTCCAAACAAGCACGCTTTACTCGTGTATACCTCGTTGTTTAAACCAAAAGCAGAATACGAAACCGACAGAAACAAGCGTGCTTCACGTGTGTATTCTTCGTTCTTAAGCCACGAGGACAAACAAGCGCGCGTTAGTTATGTAGGTCCTTAAAACCGGCACACCAACAAGACAGTTTCTGTACCAACCGATGGACCCGATCACAGGACGTCGGATTGCAAAAGCATCAGTGTTGGCGGCCTTTCTTTTACAAACCCCTGAGACTGATAGACGCATCATCTTTGGTATTAAAAGAAAATATCTCACATATTATTTATTTCCTCGTGAGATTCATTAAATACAAAAAGGGCACTGCACCGCGCGTTAGCAGTTCAACTCCCTCTTCGCAATGCGGTAAAACACCATATTCCAGTCGACCGGCTAATCAAACTGACCGCTTATTTTTTTGTTTTTGGTCGTCCTTTCCAGAAGGGCCTTTTTTTTTTAAACTTTTCTGCTTTCAAAATGATGTCACACTTTTCTGCTTACAAAATGTTGTCACCTCTTTCATTTGATTTATTCAAAGTTCAGAACAAAGACCGCTTCTCCACAGCGTAATGAATAAACCTTGTTTACCTATTTTATTACACTTCTGCTGGATTTCGAAGGTGACATAAGTAATGGTAATAGGACTGAGTGGAGTCCAATTCGGTCTGTAATCATACGAGTGATAACAAAATCGGACGACCGCGCAGCGGGAGTCCGATAGACGGGTTGACTCGGATCGCGACGGATCGACGACCCGACTCGATTTGATCGAACGGAGTCGAACCGCCAACATTTTCTACCCTCGCTGCCAGCCGTACTTGCTTAATTTTTTTAAGTCTCAAGCAAACCGACTTCCGGAAAGACAGATCGACTTTTACAGAGACGGGTTGAGTCGGATCGCGACGGATCGACAACCCGACTCGATTTGATCGAACGGAGTCGATCCGCCAACATTTTCTACCCTCCCTGACAGCCGTACTTGCTTAACTTTTTCTAAGTCTCGCGCAAACTGACTTCCGGTAAGACGGACCGACTTTGACAGAGACGGATCGAGTCGGGTCGAGACGGATCGACGACCCGACTCCATTTGATCGAACGGAGTCGATCCGCCAACATTTTGTGCCCTCCCTGACAGCCGTGGTTGCTGAAATTTTTCTAAGTCTCGCGCAAACCGACTTCCGGAAAGACAGATCGACTTTTACAGAGACGGGTTGAGTCGGGTCGAGACGGATCGACGACCCGACTCGATTTGATCGAACGGAGTCGATCCGCAAACATGTTCTACCCTCGCTGCCAGCCGTACTTGCTGAAATTCCGGAAAGACAGTTCGACTTTTACAGAGACGGGTTGAGTCGGATCGCGACGGATCGACGACCCGACTCGATTTGATCGAACGGAGTCGAACCGCCAACATTTTCTACCCTCGCTGCCAGCCGTACTTGCTTAATTTTTTTAAGTCTCGCGCAAACCGACTTCAGCTAAGACGAACCGACTTTTACAGAGACGGGTTGTGTCGGATCGCGACGGATCGACGACCCGACTCGATTTGATCGAACGGAGTCGATCCGCCAACATTTTCTACCCTCCCTGACAGCCGTACTTGCTTAACTTTTTCTAAGTCTCGCGCAAACTGACTTCCGGTAAGACGGACCGACTTTGACAGAGACGGGTCGAGTCGGGTCGAGACGGATCGAAGACCCGACTCCATTTGATCGAACGGAGTCGATCCGCCAACATTTTCTACCCTCCCTGACGGCCATACTTGCTGAATTTAATAAATGTCGCGCAAACCGACTTCCGGTAAGAGAGACCGTCTTTTGCACACGCGTCTCGCACAAACAGCCACTTCCGCGTAGCTACATTAACAACGAGGAAGAACGCGCGCGTGCTTTACAGAAGACGAAGGTTTAAATCATTACATTCCCTTTGGTGCGATCTGACTTCCGGTAAGTCCGATCGGACTCGACCCGACTCAGATCAGGTATATTGGACAACCCTCTTGTCTGCAACTGGTGCTCAGCAATGTTATTATTCAAGTCACCATTTCTAGTCGGTCGTTTGTGTTCAGTCAGTTTTACGCTCAAATTTTTGCCAGCCGAGTTTCACCGATATAAGAGGCCTGGCAGTCGCAGTATTCAATCTTGTAAACTGCTTTCTGTCTGTCCTTCTGTTCGCCTTTGCCCCTAGCGTTATACTTTAGAGTTGTATTGATAGGTCTGTGAACGACACTGATGTTGTAAGATTGTAGGATCCGTACGGTAGCTTCAGAAGTTCTTTTGATGTAGGGTGTAGACCCCTTTCAGTTGATTCCCAATGTGGAGGGCAAAACAATAAGATTGTTTTGCATTTGATAGGTTTGTTCCTCTCAGTAGCTGTAGTGACACAGGTGTCGGGTTAGTGTTCGTAGCGTTTGGTTCTGTCCTGTAAGTTTCTAAAAAAGTCGCGGTTGTAGTTGTTCTTACTGAAAGCAATAGAGAGATTAAGCAACACGTTTACGAAAACGGCACACGACTGCTTGCCGTTTGGCGTTTGCCGTCGGTGATCATCGCCTATTGTGCTTAAGCTTCGCGTATACCCCAAATGGACTGGAAACTAGTAAACAAGAAGAGACAGCAAAATTTTGTAACATGGCGAATAAACGACGGTGAGTGTCTTTGTGGTAATTTACTTTATTTACAGCCATTGCCTACTCCTCTGTTTTCGTGTTTACCTAATAGCCTGTAACAAGAAAAATAATTTTGCGGAATTTCTGCACTGCATTTTTAGGTTTTTCACAAGCTTACAAAGTTACAGCGCGCCATGCCATCGAGCAAAAGTAGGCATTCATCTTCAAAGTCTTTAGACTGTCTTCTCTCTGCGTTTAACTCACACCCATCAATGCGTTCATGTACAAAAGGAATAACACAACGTTATATTAAAGCATACGATCGCTAATGCATCCGACAACGATTAAAAAAAATTCAGTTTTTACTCACGTTTGAAATGAACGTGAAAACTGAGTCTGTGGAATAGTTAAGATAATTCCCTTAAACTCTGTAACTTTTCTCGTAATTTTAAGCATAAACTTAGAGCCAAATTGTTTGCTGCTAAGTTCCTATCTCCTCGGTCTTAGTTTATAGCACATCGATTTTATTGTATTTTGTTTTAATGTTGCTCAGTTGTAATTCTAGCTTAGCTTCCTTGATTTTTGTATAAAACATTTTTAGTATTGTAATTTTGTAATTTTTAGACCATTGTCACTGAAAAGCCCTCTTCAGGGAGTGTCAGGGAGTGTCAATAAACTTTGTATTGTATTGTAAGGAGAAAGTGGAGTTCGCATGGCCAAGAAGATACTGAGGCAGCGTGATCCCTTTCTTGCACTTATGTCTTACATAGCTACACTTCATACAACCACAGGTGTAAATACTTGTCAGCTGATGATGCGAAGAGAAATTCGTACCCATCTGCCTACATTGGAAGGCAAGAGACTCAGTTCATGTGAAGTTGGACCACACAGTAATTTTCAAAGAGTTATTTTAACTCCTGAAGTGGGGTTAAACTAACTCCTCAAGGTGGAGTTATTTTTGTTCGGAGTTACTTTAACTCCAAAAAGAGTTATTTTAACTCCAGCAAAAGAGTTTTCTCTTCAACTGGGGAGTAAATTTAACTCCTAAATTGGAGTTACGCTGTGGGAGTTATTGTAACTCTGAATTGGAGTTAAAGTTAACTCCCTGTGGAGTTAAATTAACTCGTTTGTGGAGTTAAATAAACTCCTTTTGTGGAGTCATTTTTAAGGGGTTAGTATAACTCCCCTTAGGGAGTAATTATGGAGTGATCGCAACTCTCCAAGAAGAGTTAAAACAACTCTATTTGGGGAATTATTTTCATAGAGTTACTTTACCTCTGCAAAGGGAGTGGATATAACTCCTCGTTTAGAGTCATTAATGTATTTATAGGAGCTGGCATAACTGAAACTAAACAGAGTCATTACTTTACTGTTGTTATTTTCAACTCTGTTCAAAGGCTCGTGGAATAAAGAACATGAAAGCTTGGACCACTCGCATGGCAAAAACGTTGCAGCGGTATGCCATATTCGTCCCCTTTTGCAATTCACGATTGGCTCGCTGCAACAAAAGGGCTTTTGTAATGCATCGTTTTCGGTGGAAAAAGCGGCTTCCCAAAGGTCATGCTGTTTATCTCTTCCTTCCCCACCCCGGTAAGCTTCTGAAGCTTTCCTTCCGTTCCCTTGTATCCAGGGAATACTGGTTTGAGAAGAAGGGAAAGTTCGAGAAAAATAATCCCACGGATCGAAGGATAAATGGATGAAATATTGGCAGTACAATGTAATCACAAAAGGTCACTCTCTTATCACTGGTCACGCTCCCTACCCTACAAGAAAATGATTAGAACACGTGATGTAACACGTGAGCGATCTCGCGTTCAAAGGTTTGCGCCAGTGGCGGTTGGTATTGAAAATTGTATTGAATCGGCGTGAATTTATCTTCATTTTTGGATCTTTAAGTACGAAAGAAACTCTATCAGGTAAGTGTTTTAGAGACTTGTGTTTCTTTTTAGTCGATTTGTCTCGCTTTAACAGTTTATTTATAAGAATACTGACAAAGGAGGCGGTGGTGAATGCTGCATGTAACGTGTTAGCTTAACGGTTATGATTTTGCTCCCGTAAACCTTTCCGAAAATTACGATTAAATGCCTTCATTCAGTGCTCCTCGATCGAAGACCAAGAGAAATATATTAATTCAAGTGAATTTTCGCAGAAACAGTGAACCACAACGAGTTATTGAGTGATTTTTGTAGCAAAATACAAGCACAAAACTTCGAAGCGTTCACGTTGTAATCCATCTCCATCCGTTCTAAAGAAGATTATTCAGTCTCAACTTAACTAAATAGTTTGAAGTTTCACTGAATTAGTATGGCGTCCGAACAAGAAATGAACAATTATTTTCAAAAGTTTTCATGTATGTTAATGTCTGTCAACTTATCAAAATGTTGCATTGCTAACGCGAGGAAAATAAACTTGTTATTTGTGTTATTTGTCTTAGATAATCATGGATGAAGAGTTAGCAAGATTTCTCAATACAGTCTGCAGTTAATATACACGTAAAATGGGGGTGGAAGGCCTACACGTCTCCTACTCACATGTTTGTCGCTTCTATTTCGGTCTTTTGACCCATTAAGCTTCTTGTATGTTTTCAGCGGGTTAACATGATGATTTAGAGGATTTTCATGTTTGTGACTAAATGGAGCCATGTGCTTAAAGGTCGCCGATACTTGATCTCAAAGGTCATTTCTGGGTGACAAGTTTCAACGCCTATTGGTTTGAACCCTTGTTGTTTCTGTTTAGCGACTGTGATTTTTACGCCCTTTGAGGCATTTTATCTAACTTTGGTTTGGCTCATTTAAGTGCTTCCAGAGACAATACAGCCAGCTATCTTTGTAAGAATAGGATTTTGAGCGGTGTAATAATCTGTCTTGCAATTTTTTGTTTTGCCGGGCCCGGCCATTTGTATTTGCAGCAAGATGGTGTGCTTCTATCACGGCTTTTTGTCTTTCGATCCTTTCTTTAGTACTGTAGCTTCTTAGAGAGCTATGCAGCACCTGGAATTGATCGTATAGCTTTAGTCACGGCTGTGTTTTTGTCATCGATTCCGCTCTCAGCTCTGTGACTGAAGTTTCTGTTGCGAGAGCTTAGTTTTTTCCTCCTTTTGTTAATGCCAGTTTATGATAGGCAAGACCATGGTTTCGATCCTCCCTTGTGGATCTCATCAGTTGCCGGGAATGGCTTGATTCGAGTTACTCTTAAGGCAACGCCGTTCTTTTTTGTGAGAATGACAAAGCATTCTGTTTGGCATAAGTTTTCGCTTGTGCTTTTATACCCACTAGGCGGATCGAAAATACTGGATTTTTATTGGCTTTCCAGGTTGCCAACTGTGAACTGCGGTTTTCGATCCAGTATTTTCGATCCGCCTAGTGGGTATAAAAGCACAAGCGAAAACTTATACCTGGCCTTTCTCGATATCAAAGTTTTTATCAGCGGCAACGGTTTATGTACCAGTGTGCACTACAAACCCACCGATTCTCACAGTTATTTGTTGTATTCATCTTCACATCCATCTCATGTCAAAAACGCCATTCCCTATTCTCAATTTCTTAGACTTCGACGTCTATGTAGTGATGACTCTGATTTTTCCAACAAATCAGAGGAAATGTGCCATTTTTTCGAGAAACGTGGCTATCCTGATTCTGTAGTTCAATCGGGCCATCACCGTGCTCAGCAGATTGATCAACAGTCAGCACTACAGACGTCACAAAAGGAAAAGAATGACAGAATTCCATTCACCCTCACATTTCACCCGCATAATAACCCAGTTAAAGCCATCATTCTTAACAACTTTAAGATACTGCAAAATGATCCAGAAACTGCTAGAATCTTTTCGGAACCACCGCTGATTTCATTCAAACGCGACAAAAATGTAGGTAACTTTCTAGTTAAAAGCGCATTCAAAACAACTGAACAACCTGGCACTTTTAAATGCGCGCGCTCGCGATGCAAAACTTGTCCTTTCATTCAAAACACTGACAAAATATCGGGCCCTAAGCGATCTGTTAAGATCACTGATCGTTTCACGTGTACCTCCGCAAATGTTATCTATTGCATAACCTGCACATTATGCAAAAAGTTATACATTGGCGAAACAGGAAGACGACTAGGTGACCGATTCCGAGAACATCTTCGTGATGTTGAGAAAGATGACAAAGACGCATCCAAACCTGTCGCTCGGCATTTTAATCTCCCTAACCATTCCAAACAACACATGTCAATCTCCGGCCTTTCCCTACATCAAGGTACCACGGAAAGCCGTAAAAATCTCGAGCAAAAACTGATCTTTGAAATTGGCACTCTTAATCCCCACGGTATCAACGAGCGCTTTTCATTCAATTAATTTATTCCTGTTTTTCACGTTACCATGTTACCACCAATAGCGTAGCTCCATTTTCTGTATATAAACCATACACAACCCACAATTCCTCGATTCGCTCCGACGAAGGGCTAACGCTCGAAACGTCAGCTAATCGAATCCCTGTACGGTGGTCAATTTACATTATCAACTCCGTTGATAAACCAAATTTTCGTGTCTCACTTCCCCACCGACGCAGCACCACAGTTTCTTTAGAAACTAATCCCCTTTATTAGCATGATTAGGCTCAAGACGACACTTCGGAGCGAGTTACGTCAGATGCGAGGTTGTCCAGGATATCCGTGATGCGTTTTCGTAAACATAAGGAAATCGACTTTATTGAAAGCTATGGGCAGTTATATTTGACATAGCTTCGGGATTTTGTTTTATTGATGCAGACATGTACACATTGATTATTATTATTATTTTTTGATAGATTTCTAAGAAAAGCCTGGGGCTGATCAAGGGTTCGGTTGAACCCACTAAAATGAAGCCGTTAACGCCTAAAAACTTGCAGTTACCACAAAAAACCTGGTGGAAAAAAATTAAATAAAGTAAAACAATAAAATCAACAGAGCATGTCACCAACAGCATCAAATTGAGCGTTCATTGGATCTGATGTATCAGCTGAGGTAAGCTTTGGTGTGCTTCTTGTTAGGGCTAGTGGCTTGTTTCTTCAGTTTTTTTGATGAAACACAGTTGCGTGAAGCAAGCTTGCTCAGCTTGAATTCAATCGCTTATGTCAAATCAACTGAATTCAAATTAGATTTATAAATATACGAGGATGAACATTTCAAATTTCCCGGGGGCCATGACCCCAGACTCCCCTAGAAGATCCGACCCTCAGCGTTCGTACATTCGAACCGTCCCCCTTTATATAAATCAGAAAGCTGTGGCAGTTCTATTTTACTTAGCCTCCGGATTTCGGTCTATAGTTCACGGAGATGTAGACATGTACACATTAATTGTTTGGGGTAGATTTTCTAAGAAGCGCGGACCTAAAGGAAACTTAACCACGTAGGGCAAAATTACGTCTATGTAGGAGCTTTCACAAGGAAAACAATGCCGGTCAAAAGCAAATGTGGTACACAGCCGCCAAAAAAATCACTCATTTATGAATAAATTCTGAGATACTACTAACTTGTTAAAAGCGACCGAAGCACTTCAATAAACTTAAAAAGCAACATGCAGAATTCCACCACTTTAATAGGTAATATTTGTTATCAAGGAAGAACACGTACGCTTAAAACATAACCTCAGTATGGTGATGGTAAAATGAAGGCGAGTGAAAAAGATTGGAGACTTGCGGGAGGGGGAGGGGGGTGCGTACCTGGCGAGCGAGCTCAAAATAGTATCTTGGTTTTTGACGAATTTTAATTTTGGCGTCAAGTTTGTCTTACTTAACTTGCGCCTGGATAGTGAAGTGCTATGTTAGTGGTGAAAATCGTCGCCAGGTTTCCTTTATTGGTCTGGCCATCCATGCTTAAAAAGTGACAGATTTTAACTTCAAATAATAAATCAAGATAAGAGCATGGATACCTTACTCGTTAGTTTGCTTTTATTAATGTTTATTTCCACTTTTATAAGTGACTGAGTACATTATGATTTCAACGTTTCCAGGACTTCAATTCTTGACCCACTGATGGTCCCTTCACATCAGATATCGTCGTCCCAGGCCTTTGGTTCGTCTTGCAGTTCTCGGTCGCAATTCAGGTGGCGCGCAGCTTCGCACAAACTTCGTCGGTCCGTCACCTGCATTTACAAAAAGAAGAACAAAGATGAGGTATAAAATAGAAGAAAAGAGTTTCATTCTATCCCTAAAGGGCAATCACAAGAAATCAAATATTTCAAAAAACAGATTTTTGATGAAGCAAAAGCATATTCTGTTTGGTTTTAGTTCGGTATAAGGAAGTTCTAAAGGCTGAAATGGAGAAAATGGAGAGCCAAAAATAAGAATTTCTGTGAAATTCTGTTTGACGAAGAGAAGAAAGTATTACACAACATCGTCCTCATTAGGTAGAACCTCATCATCACACCAATTTACATACGCGACTACAGAACTAGTTTCGTCCAAAGACCGAAACTAAGTTTTGTAGTCGTGTATGTGAATTTAATAGTGATTTCAAAGGGAGTGCAAATGAGGGTTCACCTACTAAGGATAACAAAAATAAGAAATTAGAAATGCGATAAGTCGAGAATAACGACATAGGAGAATGACCGTCAAATTGATTGATTGATTAATTAATTAATTAATCTTTTTTCCTGGATTTACGCCTCCCAGACATGATTTGGTTAGATTGCATATATCCCAAAACGTGATAGGAAAGTTATTCGTTGTTTTATTACATCTAGTGTTTGTGTAGTTACGTCATATTCTGCACTTTTTTGGATTTTTTTTCTCCTTTTTTATTTTATTTTGTGTTTTCCCTTTATTTTCTTTGTTCAGTTTACCGTAGAGCTGTTAGTTAACACACAATGTTCAGAAAGAAACACTGCGTAATCTTTTCCTTGTATTAGGGCTCCCAAGTTGAGCATAGGTTCACTAAATGTGAGAGGGTTACGAAATCCAAACAAACTGAGAAACGCGATTTTTGCTTACTTAAAAAATAAAAAACCCAAAATATTCTGCCTTGAAGAGACCTTTTCTAACCAAGAAGATGAAGTAGCCTGATCTGCGGATTGGGGAGGCCAGACAATATTCTCACATGGCACTGAGAATTCCAGAGGAGTGTACATGCTTTTTAACCCCACCTCAAATTTGCAATTTAGTACTATCAAATGCGATCGCTGTGGGAGATATATAATAATGCAAATAACAACTGAATGTAGAAACTGACAAATATTTATGCGCCAACCGATTATCGTGAACACGAAATCTTTATTCAAATGTTGTGTGATAATTTTATCTCTGAAACAGATACGTCAAGTTTTATTGTTGCTGGCGACTTGAGCACCACCTTAAACAAACTCGATAGGCATGGCAGAATGCCATGGAAAGAAACCAACTACAGGGATTCAGTATGTGATCTTATGGTAGAAACTGGAATTATTGACATCTGTCGCCTTCTACATCCAAAAACTAATCAATTTACCTTCGAATTGAAACCTTTTTAACGATGTGAAACTCGTCCTACAATCGCGCCGGATCATAAAACTATATTTTTGGAGATTGAATTAAGGGGCAAAATAACGCGAGGCCCGGAATCGTGGGTAAGTAAGATGACCTCGTTAAGTTCATTAACCCTCAGATTTTAGCAAAGTACAAAGACTACGAGAACAAACAACTCCTGTGGGAACTCATCAAATGGAAATCCGTGGAAAGACCATTAAATACTCTAAAAATAAAAGATATTAGTTAAAGAAGCGCGAAATTACGCTTCAGGAGATGCTGCAGGAATTAGATCATAAAGTATGTAATAGTGAATATCTTGATGACATCAGGAAACACTCGACAACTTTGCAGCAGTTAAAGATGAACTACAAAAGGAGCAGGTTTTGCGCAGTGGTGAGAGCGCTCGCCTTCCACCAATGTGTCCCATGTTCGATTCTCGGAATCGGCGTCATAAGTGGGCTGAGTTTGTTGGTTCTCTGCTCTGCTCCGAGAGGTTTTTCTCCGGGCACTCCGGTTTTCCCCTCTCCCCAAAAACCAACATTCGATTTGATTTGTTTCTACTTTATTTAGATTTGATTTGAATTATTATTATTATTATTATTATTATTATTATTATTATTATCACAATTTATTGAACATATGAAATAAATTTCAGTTAATCAACAACTCTTGTTCTATTGTGAGCTTGAAGTTTTCCTGAAACGTACACCCAAGCACTGACCTCATGTTGACCTCACGTGAGAATCCTAAAGTCATCCAATCAGAAGGAACCTTGTCATTTAAATACATGCTTGCAAAATTTGATTGCTGTCTTTGCATTTTGTGGGGATGAAGTGCTCCTCTCGTGACACTCCTGCCCCCATAGACTCGATTTCCGGAGGTCCACTCCCTCCGTCTCTACCCCCTGGAGTTAGGTTAGTGGAGGCCCACTCCCTCCAATCAGAGAGGAGGCCCATTACTCCCTCCTCTCTACCCAAGTATGCTCACAGTGGCCCTGAGAGAAGGCCCACTCCCTCCTCTTTATCCACTGTGTGCATCCCCTTGGGCTGTAGGTTTTGTTTTTCTTCGCACTCCAGGGGTTCATGGGGCTAAATCATTAATTGAGCACTTTGTCACCCACTTCCCCATTTTCAGCCACACAAAGTTGTCGTTGTCCTTATTTTAAGAGGAAACACGGGAAAGTTGATTAAACGACCAAAAACGAAAAGAGACGGTTTTTAGATCTAAGGCCCGATGGGTGAAACAAGGGGAAAAGCCCATCAAATACTTTTTTAATTTAGAAAACGCAATTATGAAAAAAAAAAAAAAAAAAAAGACGATATCGCAGATTAAACTGAATAATGGTGAGACAACAACAGTTCTCCAGCTTATATGAGGAGAAATAGAATCCCACTTCAGTAAATTGTACACAACTAAAATAAATGATAGTTAAGCACTCCAACAAACTAAAGGATTTTATTGAAACTCTAGATCTTAATAAACTGAGTAATGTTGAACAAGCAGAACTAGAACATGACTTGACACCTGAAGAAGTTAGAAGCACACTACTTTCCTTTGAGAATAATAAGACTCCTGGTAAGGACCCTTTGTAATGATCTCCTAAGTTCTTATAAGGAAGCCCTTTGTAGTGTTAAATTGTCAGTTTCGCAGAGAAGAGGAATAATTTCTTTAATAACGAAAAATGATTGTGATTTGATGGAAGTTTCTGGCTGGCTCCCAATAACTCTTTTAAACGTCGATTATAAAATATTAGCTAAGATAATTGCCAAAAGAATCACAACCAAAATTAACTCACTCGGACCAAACTGGTTTTGTGAAGGGACGATATATCAGTCAGAATATAAGATTATTAATTGACATAATGGAATATACGAATTTTGAAAACCTTCCAAGCATATTTCTTTTTGTTGATTTTGAGAAAGCTTATGACTCAGTGGAATGGAACTTTATATTGAAAGTTCTGGAGCTGTTTAATTTTGGTCCTGTTGTCAGAAAATGGTTCTCGGTTTTATACAATGACGTGGAGTCTGCGGTGATGAATGGCGCCTTCTTGACAAATTATTCTCAAGAGGAGTACGGCAGGGTTGCCCCCTCTTGTTTGTTCTTGCGGCAAAAATATTAGCATGCAAAATTCGTCAAGATCCAAGCTGCAAAGGTATCAACCTTCCAAGTCAATAGGAAGCTAAAATCTCTCAATTTGCGGATAATACAACTCTCATAGCTCGGGATGCTACTTCTCTTTATTGTTTTCTTCATAACATTGAAATGTTTGGTAAGATCTCAGGTCTTAAGTTGAATCGTACAAAAACTACAAAAACTAAATCAGTGTCGATCGTCTTTAAAAGGTAAAAACTCCAAGATCCTGAACTTCTGCTGTTCCAAGGACCCAATAAAATCAGTCGGAGCATATCTCCCCTACAACAAGGATAGAAAAAATGAAGAAAATTTCTTTAACAAGATCCGTAAAATGAAAACCAAATTGAATCTGTGGTTGACGCGAGACCTTATACTTTATGGCGGAACTCTGCTTGCAAAAACATGTTCACCGTTCCAGAATCAGCAATTAAGAACACCCAGGCCCAACTATCTTCTTTCTTGTGGAAAAGCAAGAAAGATAGAGTGAAAAGGCAAGTGATATTCAAACCACTCTGAGAAGGGGGTCTCAACTTTCCGAATTTTGGGACCATGAACCACTCGTTACGTTTAGCTAGGTTACGTAGACTGTTAAGTGGAAAAAAGGAAACATGGAAGAGGCTATTCCAAATTACTATAAAATTAATAAACATGGAGGTCTGGCATTCCCTCTTAACTGCAATTACAATTATGTTGCAAAAATTGTTCAAAATATACCCCTCTTATATCAAGAACTCCTAGAATATTTTAACGATGTGAAGAAAAACAGTCTTCAAGATACAAATAGCAAATTTATCCTGTGGAACAACAACGACAACAACAACAACAACTACAACAACAACAACAATAATAATAATAATAATAATAACAATAATAATAATTGAAGGTAATTCAGAGTTTTGGAAATCATAGTTATAGCAATATCATACTTATTCATGATCTTTTAAATTCGGATAGAAATTTCCTTTCTCTTGATGAATTTAACCTCAAAGTTAATTTTTTTGCAATTTTTTCAACTATTATCCGCAATCCTACGGATCTCAAAAAGCAAACTTTTGAATGTAGAGTCGTATCGCGATTCTCTTATTTCCCCTACTCTAAAAATCTCAGAAGACTTATGTTTAGATCTCAAGAAATTACGCTGTAAAGACATTTATAAACTAATAACTGAGAAACCTTCTGCAGTCCCAACTTCTATTAAGACTTGGGAGAAGCACTTTCCTGTGATTTCAGACAACTGACATAAGCTACACTTATGCCGCTTCTAAAGACAATAAATTAAGACAGTTTCCTTTAAAGTTTTTGCATAGAATAATTCAGTACGACTAGAAAAGAGCTGAAAAGATATAATATGGCGGATGACGATCTCTGTCCTCGATGCTCTAATCCCGATTCCATTGGGCACACTTTCATTAATTGTCCTGATTCCACGTCCTTCTACAACCTCACACTTAGGTGGTTCAATGGCATGCACAATACAAAGATAGATCTTACTAGCAATCAGCTTGTTTGCTATATGTAACGTTCATGGAGAAGCTCTTTGCTTCCAATTTGACTGACTGCCCTCTAAAAACGTGGGCCAGACATACTTCTTCTGTATCAGAAAAATATATTATATTTATAGTTGTAAAGTATTGGAAAAGAATCTTAATCTTAATGGTTTTATTAACAGGATTTATTTACAATGGAAATTAGAAAATTGTGACATCCAGTAACTCCTCTACTTAGTAAATGACACTGAGAAAATATCAGAGTAATAGATATTGTATTGATTAAGCTCTTCCTCCATTGGTTTTTTTTCATACCACAACCGTGTTATTTTTGCACTGCTATTTTGTTTGTATCTGATTGTATTCAATAAAAATAGTGGTGTTCTTTTTGTGTTCAACTTTTGATAGGTGTCTGAACTTAACGTAAATAACCCAGAATAATAATCTAAACATAGCTAATGCCTCTATCGCCTGCACCAAGCTACGACAACTAGGCGATGTGGCTTGTGGTGAAGTAATGAAGTGCAAATATTCGATATTAAATGCTTCAGCACTGACAAATAAATACAACGGTGTATTTGAAACATTCTGTTAAGATTAAAGCCGCACAGAATGATGAATTTGTGTCTGCTTTATCTCGCTCATTTTGATGTTTTGCCCGTTCCGTTTCTGGTAAGTCCAGACACAATCAGCTTCGCTTATGATCGATAACAACAAGAAAGCGAAAATGAAAAGAGCCAGTGGAGATGATTTCATTTTGGATCTTGAAAGCGCTGAGTTTCTCTGTGAGCTTCTGTGAGGTGGATCAGGATCTCTGTGTTGTTTAGGCACGATAAATCACAAAGAACTGTTGTTCGTCTGTTTATGCCCTTGCTAGTTTAGCGGCCGCTATTTAATTGGCTAAGCCGTGGGTTAGAGTAATGAGGATGGCAGTTAACATATTATTCATTAAAGCTAATCAGGTGATAAGTTTAGCCACTGAGGTTTTTGGTGAGATCACGTACATCACGCCTTAGAGGAGCAATCTCTCCACAAGTCCTCTATTATGTATTTTGACTTAGTCTATAGTATCCCATGGTTACAATGTCTTTAACACATTCTCATTTGTTATAAATCCGCAATTCAAGTAGAAGTTGTTTGTTTTCCTTTTTCTTTCTTTAATGTTCTACAGTTAGCCGCGCACGTAATTAGCTTAAAACAATCACAAACGTCTAGTAGGAGAGCTCCACGAGAAAATAAGATTGAGGTGCAAACTAGCTCCAGATTGCCGATGAATAGGTGTGAGTGGGACTCATCTGCGTCAATGCTTTTGTTAATTAAAGTTTTTGGCTTTTTCTGAATAAGTGACATTTGACGAAAGGATCATAGTCTTGTTTTAGCAGCCATGATATACATCGCCCAATCACAGTTTGTATGGAAGAGTAAAAAAATTCTTATAAAAAACGTTTTTTTCTCATATCATACTTCCAGAACTTTAAATAACTTGTTCACTGGTCTTGACATTGGTGGCATCGTTCACTTTGTCTTCTGTATGGATTAAACACCTCTGCACAAGGCAATTACTCGGCCATACTTCCTTATCTAAATTATGTTTAGAGCCCGCATTAGGGGCATCTTTTAGTACCATTCTGCCACCCGTCGTCAGAAAAGTGGCAGTAAATGGAGTAAAAATTAATGCGTATAAATGATGGCTTTTTGCTTCTTTTTTTTGCATATAAATTGGTTTGATCTTAACAAGCTGCAACCTTCTTTTCTCGCCAGATGTTTATTTGTAGGGACCAAGATTTACTTGTTTTTACCTAGAAGCGGAGTTTACATTCATTGCTTGATGATACTAGGCTAGTATTTGATAATATGTTCCAAAGCCATAAGTTACCTTCCACCCAAAATCCCACCGGCAGCTATCGATCAAAGGGAAAATTGATGTGTTTTCGAGATCTCATAATGTATTCATCATCCTTTGCTAGTTAGGTAAAGTTTAGATTCACAAAGACTTATATACTAAACTAGGTTAGACAATATGCTGCTGCCGCCGGGCCGTAGAAATGTGGATTGACTAGGTGGCTGACAAACAGCCTTTCAGAAAATAACAATGTGTGGTTTTGTTTTATTTGGTGAAATGATAAAAAACACAAAGGATCTTTACTCGCTAATCACCCACCCAGGGCAATATTGACATTGTACCTGATTTCTTTGCTGGCGGCCAATGCGGCTTGACAAGCAGCAAAAAGCCCCTCACAGAATATTTCTCAGGCGCGAACTACATTCGATGAAAAAGAAACTGCAGCTGCTGTTTGCCGTTAAGTTTAGTGCCTTTTCAGTCCCCATAACTCCGAATTGATTTCAAAACTGTTATGGAACACGTCATCTAATAATAATAATAATAATAATAATAATATAATAATCACTTTATTTAAGTCTCAAATGTATTTAGCCGAGCACAGATGCTCTACTAATTGGGGAGACTAAATCAAATCAACTCTAAATAAATCAAATGAAATCAAATGTTGGTTTTTGGGGAGAGGGGAAAACCGGAGTACCCGGAGAAAAACCTCTCGGAGCAGAGTAGAGAACCAACAAACTCAGCCCACATATGACGCCGAGTCCGGGAATCGAACCCGGGACACATTGGTGGAAGGCGAGCGCTCTCACCACTGCGCCAACTCTCCCCTCGGTAATGTTCAAATTTGTTCTTGTTGTAAACTAAATTGGTCCAGTACCATTAACACCAGAAGTTTTTTTTAAATTTACGATCGTCCTTTCGTCTTCGTGATATGCAGGAAGATTTGTTCATTTTGGGTGACATGGCAACTGCATCGACTGATCAAAGCAATCAGCGTAATGGTTAGAGTCCAGTTCAGTTTATAACTGATTACCGATGATTGGTGATGTTTTGAAGCATCAGGGAAGAAATAATGTAAAGTGAAATAACTACTATAAATAAGAAGCTTGAAATATAAAGCCTGAGTGGGAAATAACGAATAACAGCATTTGAGGCAAACGAGTTTTCCATAAAAGCGTTGCTTATTATATCAATAATAGCCATGATTGCCTAACGACATGAGCCAGAGTAGAATATCAAACGTATTCAAAAAGTTGTAATTTTGACACACATATTGTTGGTTTTAGCGGCAAGTAATTAAATAACAATAAAGATGGAGTCAAAATAAGTTTCAAGATCATTGTTTTATCATCATTTTGCATCACGGTTGATATTATTAAATGCAGTTTCCCTTAAGTTCAGTGGTTATTGTATTCGACCTATCTGCCAAAGTTTGTGGTTATCAATTTCGGGGAGGGATTTTTTTGACACTCGTCGTCCTTGCTACCACTTTCTAAAGAATTATTTTACCATTTCAGAGTTATTAGCTCACAACCTGGCCAAATCCGATAGCCAAAAAGCTGTTTTAGGTCAAGGTCAAGGTAGGAGCTAATACAAAGAGTGATCTGACTAAACAGCAGGGCAAACAAATGAGTGCAGGCAAATTTCACCCCTAAATTGATATATTCCCAGCATTGGCAGATTGGTCAAATGCAGTGACCATATACTTTCTCAAAGTTGTTCGCTTCTAGTTTCCGGTTTGCTCCGCGCTTTCTCGCCTGATCTCTTAATCGCACTCCAAGCTCATATGAGCGCATCTCAAGAGACAATAACCACTGAACTAAAAGGGCATTCGACCAGCACCAACACTAATGCGGGATGATAAAAACAATGATCTTCAAAGGAAACGAAGCTCATTTCATAGATTTCTTTTTTGTTCTGACTCTATTAGGTTTCAAAGGTATAAATTTATAACTGAATACGTTTGAAATTTTACTCCGCACATGTCGTTAGACGATAATATCTTACTGAATAAAATGAGAATTTTTTTACGCGGGATCAAATCTTTCGTAGCAGAAAATGAGTCCATGCTTAACCCAGCTATTAATGATCACGCTTGTCTTAAGAATACGAATTGATAATTATATATTTGCTTTGTCGTTATTGCCTTTTTTCTTCCTTGATACTTGAAAGAAAAAAAGAAGCACCGATCATCGGTGATTAGTTATAAACTGAACTGGACTCTCATCAATGATTTCTTTGATCAGCAAATGCAGTTGCTATGTAACCCAAAATGAACAGCTGTTCCTACTTATCACGAAAGTCAGTAAAGAACGCACTGAACCAATTTAGTTTGCAAAGAGAACAAATTTAAACATCGCCGTGAGGGAAGGCCTTGTTGATTGTTTTTTGCACAGAAATCAAATCGGCGGGAATAGCGTGAAATGAGGAGGCAAAAGCGGACACAGCAGCTGGTGTTGCGTCTTCACTGAATAGCCTTCACGCTGGAGAAATTCAGTGAGCGATATTTTACCACTTGTTTGAAGATTCAACGCTTTATTTATTATGTAGATATAAGACACTGTTTTTTTTTTTAGTTTTTTTTTTCTAAGGTATGAAAGCTGTTCAATTTGAGGTTTGTTGACGGAATTTCAGTGCCTAGTCAAGTTTTTCTGCACAAAATAATTGGCAAAGGGGACCTTACTCAAGTCGTAAACCATCGGTATACAAGTCTAGAAGGCTGATATGAGAACGTCATGATTCTGGATACGAAGTAGATGTCAGGATAGTATATACACTTGAATAGCAGGATGAAGAATACTCACGTAAATGGTATTAATACGGAACAACCGTATAGACGCTAGTAAAAAGTCCTTACGCATTGATATCCGTGTACATCAGTATCATCATCTCCGTATACGAACTCATTTACGCCCGTATATAGAACGCTCATTTAATTAATATAATCTTGGTTTTGTCCTATTTTGATCTCAGGTTTGTCATCAGATTATTTTCCTCCAAGGCAGTGAAGAGCCACGTTGGTAGTGAAAATCGCCACAAGTTTTCCCTTAGTTAGTTTCGCAACAATTCCTTTATTAAAAGCTATAGTGACAGATTTTACTTAATTCTGACAATAAAACCGGGAAAACGCATTAATACCTTACTCGTTAGTTTGCTCTTATTAATGTTTATTTTCAGTTTTATAAGTGAGTTACATTATCATGATTTCAACATTTCCTGGACTTCACTTCTTCATCCACTGATGGTTCTTTGGCATTAGATGTCGTCGTCCCAGGCCTTTGGTTCGTCTTGCAGTTCTCGGTCGCAATTCAGGTTGCGCGCAGCTTCGCACAAACTTCGTCGGTCCGTCACCTGCATTTACAAAAAGAAGAACAAAGATGAGGTATAAAATAGAAGAAAAGAGTTTCATGTTATCCCTATAGAGCAATCATAAGAAATCAAATATTTCATCGGCATAAGAAATAAACAGATTTTGGATGAAGCAAAGCACATCATTCTGTTTGGTTTTAGTTCTGTATAAGAAAGTTTTAAGGAAAAATGGAGAAAATGGATAGCGAAAAGTAAGAATTTCTGTAAAGTTTTGTTTGATTAAGCCAAGAAAGTGTTACTTAACATCATCGTCATTAGGTAGAACCTCATCCGGCTAAAGTCACTTTTAAGGCACTAATTTACCTATACACGACTGCAAAACTAGTTTCATCCAAAGACCGAAACTAAGTTTTTTTAGTCGTGTATGTGAATTTAATAGTGATTTCAAAGGGAGTGCAAATGAGGGTTCACCTACTGAGGATCACAAAAATAAGAAATTAGAAATGCGAAAAGTCGAGAATGACAACGTAGGAGAATGACCGTCAAATTGATTAAGTAGTGGTGGTGTTGGTTTTTGTGTTCAACTTTTGATAGGTGTCTGAATAGAAGTTAACGTAAATAACCGGGAATAATTAAAACATAGTTAATGCCTCTCTCGCCTGCATGAAGCTACGAAAACTAGGCGATGTGGCTTCTGGTGAAGTAATTAAGTGCAAATATTCGATAACAAATGCTTCAGCACAGATGAATTTGTGTCTGACTTTACCTCGCTCATTTTGATCATTGGCTTGCTCCTTTTCCGGAGAGGAAATGACTCGAAACAATCAGCTTCGCTTACGATCGATATCAACAAGAAAGCGAAAATGAAAAGAGCCAGTGGAGATGATTTCATTTTGAATCTTGAAAGCGCTGAGTTTTTCTGTGAGGTGGATGAGGATCTCTGCGTTGTTTAGGCACGATAAATCACAAAGAACTGTTGTTGGTCCATTTATACCTTTGCTAGCTTAGCGGCCGCTATTTAATTGGAGAATCCGAGGGTTTAGAGTAATGAGGATGGCAGTTAACATATTATTCATTAAAGCCAATCGGGTGATAATTTTAGCCACTGAGGTTTTTGGTGAGATCACGTACATCACTCCTTAGAAGAGCAATTTATTCACATGTCCTCTATTATGTATTTCGATCTTCTTTCATCAATTTTTCTGAGTTTTCATCGTTATCAATCAGCTATGGCATCCCATAGTTACAATGCCTTTAACATATTCCAAGTTATTATAGATTCGCCCTCGGATTTATTTACAATGGAAATTAGAAAATTGTGACATCCAGTAACTCCTCTACTTAGTAAATGACACTGAGAAAATATCAAAGTAATAGATATTGTATTGATTAAGCTCTTCCTCCATTGTTTTTTTTTTTCATACCACAACCGTGTTATTTTTGCACTGCTTTTTTGTTTGTATCTGATTGTATTCAATAAAAATAGTGGTGTTGCTTTTTGTGTTCAACTTTTGATAGGTGTCTGAACTTAACGTAAATAACCCAGAATAATAATCTAAACATAGCTAATGCCTCTATCGCCTGCACGAAGCTACGACAACTAGGCGATGTGGCTTGTGGTGAAGTAATGAATGCAAATATTCGATATTAAATGCTTCAGCACTGACAAATAAATACAACGTAACGGTGTATTTGAAACATTCTGTTAAGATTAAAGCCGCACAGAATGATGAATTTGTGTCTGCTTTATCTCGCTCATTTTGATGTTTTGCCCGTTCCGTTTCTGGTAAGTCCAGACACAATCAGCTTCGCTTATGATCGATAACAACAAGAAAGCGAAAATGAAAAGAGCCAGTGGAGATGATTTCATTTTGGATCTTGAAAGCGCTGAGTTTCTCTGTGAGCTTCTGTGAGGTCGATCAGGATCTCTGTGTTGTTTAGGCACGATAAATCACAAAGAACTGTTGTTCGTCTGTTTATGCCCTTGCTAGTTTAGCGGCCGCTATTTAATTGGCTAAGCCGTGGGTTAGAGTAATGAGGATGGCAGTTAACATATTATTCATTAAAGCTAATCAGGTGATAAGTTTAGCCACTGAGGTTTTTGGTGAGATCACGTACATCACGCCTTAGAGGAGCAATCTCTCTCCACAAGTCCTCTATTATGTATTTTGACTTAGTCTATAGTATCCCATGGTTACAATGTCTTTAACACATTCTCATTTGTTATAAATCCGCTATTCAAGTAGAAGTTGTTGGTTTTCCTTTTTCTTTCTTTAATGTTCTACAGTTAGCCGCGCAAGTAATTAGCTTAAAACAATCACAAACGTCTAGTAGGAGAGCTCCACGAGAAAATAAGATTGAGGTGCAAACTAGCTCCAGATTGCCGATGAATAGGTGTGAGTGGGACTCATCTGCGTCAATGCTTTTGTTAATTAAAGTTTTTGGCTTTTTCTGAATAAGTGACATTTGACGAAAGGATCATAGTCTTGTTTTAGCAGCCATGATATACATCGCCCAATCACAGTTTGTATGGAAGAGTAAAAAAATTCTTATAAAAAACGTTTTTTTCTCATATCATACTTCCAGACCTTTAAATAACTTGTTCACTGGGCTTGCTATTGGTGGCATCGTCCACTTTGTCTTCTGTATACATTTAACACCTCTGCACAAGGCAATTATTTGGTCATACTTCCTTAGCTAAATTATGTTTAGAGCCCGCTTTAGGGGTATATTTGAGTATCATTCTGCCACCCGTCGTCAGAAACGTGGCGGTAAATGGAGAAAAAAATTAATGCGTATAAATAATGGCTTTTTGCTTCTTTTTGCATATAAATTAGTTTGGGATCTTAACCAGCTGCAGCATTCTTTTCTCGCCAGATGATTATTTGTAGGGACCAAGATTTACTTGTTTTTACCTAGAAGCGGTGTTTACATTCATTGCTTGATGATACTAGGCTAGTATTTGATAATATGTTCCAAAGTCATAAGTTACCTTCCACCCAAAATCCCACCGGCAGCTATCGATCAAAGGGAAAATTGATGTGTTTTCGAGATCTCATAATGTATTCATCATCCTTTGCTAGTAAGGTAAAGTTGAGATTCACAAAGACTAATATAGTAAACTAAGTTAGACAATATGCGGCTGCCGTTGGGCCGTACGGAAATGTGGGTTGACTGGGTAGCTGACAAACAGCCTTTCAGAAAATAACAATATGTGCTTTTGTTTTATTTTGTGAAACTATAAGAAAAGACAATGGATATTTACTCGGTTATAACCTACCCAGGGTAATATTGACATTGTACCGGGGGCCCGATTTCTGTGCTGGGGCCACTGCGCAGCTCCGCTGTGTAAAGCGAACTACTTTTTAGCGGCTTGACAAGCAGAATATTAGTCTGGCGCGAACTCCATCCAATGAAGAAACAAATGCAGCTGCTGTTTGCCGTTTAGTGTCTTTTCAGTCCCCATAACCCCGTATTGATTTGAAAACTGTCATGCAACATGGCATCTAATGTCGGTAATGTTCCCCTGAAATTTGTTCTCTTTGCAAACTAAATTAATTAGTCTAGTACCATTAATACCCGAAGTTTTTCATTTACGATCATCCTTTCGTTTTCGTGAAATGCAGGAAGATTTGCTTATTTTGGGTGACATGGCAACTGCATCGACTGATCAAAGCAATCAACGTATTGGTTAGACAGGGGCACCCAACGACAAGTTTCGGTAGATATCTGTTCGGTGGAGGGTAGTTCGCCTTAGGCTTTCGGCGTCGATTAAAGAGTGTACTCGGATTTTCGTAAGTAAAACGTGGCCTAAAAGATTCGTAATGTGGAAATCATAACCCCTGAGATATTCTGAAAGGTCGTTTTTTGCTGTTTTTGGCAGTAAAAAACGTCAGCTAGCATTTCCGGAAAGAAAAAAAGGTTCCCTAGAAAGTTCATTTCAGCTAGTATTTTCTCAAATAAAGATTTTGTTCCCTAAAATTTTCGGGCAATTAACATTTCAGCTAGGGAATCCGAACAGATCAAAGTTTTCTAGCTAACCAAAACTTCACTTTAAACAGACTTCAAACACCATAAGGTACTTAAAAATGCCTTTCTACAGCTTTTAGCTGCTTTGGCTTGTTGGGTGCCCCTGGTTAGAGTCCAGTTCAGTTTATAACTGATTACCGATGATCGGTGATTTTTTGAAGCATCAGGAAAGAAATAATGTAAGAAAGACTATGTAAAGAAACGAGTACTATAAATTTGAAGCTCGAAATATAAAGTCTGAGTAGAAAATGCCGTTCGTTTGACGAATATTTGTTTATGGCATTTAAAGTATTTTCTGGTTTAAGCATGGACTAACTTTCTGACACGGACAGTTGTGCATCGCGCGTGAAAGCTTCGCGTTTTATATTACTAATAGTCATGATTACCTAACGACATGTGCGGAGTAGAATATTAAACGTATTCAGAGATTTCGATTTGTCATTTTGATACATAATATAGTCAGTTTTAGCGGCAAGTAAAAGTTTGTAACAAGAATTTTGTAAATGATACTACATACGCCACTTAAATAGCAAAAAATAGGCATGCTTTGTAGATGGGTACGTTGCCATGATGGATCGTTTTGTAAAATACAAAGGACAACGAAGGCAGAATAACGCCCGTTTGAGAAGCTGATCTTTTCATGAGCCGAACTTAATTCAAATATGTTCAACCCGAAGCGTCTGAAACTCCGACTGGCCCTTAACGTTTTGTTATTGAACTGATAGTTACAATCGGTATTAATCATGGAACAACCACAGGCCAACTTTCGCAACAGACCTTTTTAGCTTGTAGATTTTGTTTTCCCAATGTAGACCATGTGATCTTCCCAAGGGGATTTGCCTTTTGTCTTTTCATAAATTATGCGTACATATGCACTTGAATAAGGCGAAATTTCAAAGAAACAGTTCTTTAGGGTAACATCACGTGGTCTACAATGGGAAAACAAAATCTACAAGCTAAAAAGTTCTATAACTGCAGGCGAGGAAATCTTTCTTTTTTATTCAGCTAGACAATAAAACACATTTATTTTTCAGTTGTCATCGTAACACAATTTGTTTTACAGCCATACTAGCGTTCACGGATGGCTTACTGATACTGTTAACGTTTCTTAATTTTGAGTAAACTCCCGTATCCCGATTATTTTGTGCAGAGAACTCGATCAGGCTTTATTTAAGGCACACTAGGCATATGCGCGGAATAATTTTAAATCCTTAACTAAGCTATTATTGAAATTCCGTCCCCAAATTAATATCCACCAGCTTTCATTCTTACCTACTAAATTTGTAACTCAGTGTTTCCATACTTCAAAACTATGTCATATCTCAGAAATACTTAATAAACGTTGAAGCCTCTAACGATTGAGGTTTCAATATTCCGTCATCATTGCAAAGATGGCTCTTTCTCTTTAAGAAATCAATGACATGCCAACTGTCAAGGGATCAATGCCAAATTGTCTGTAGTTAGCTATTTTGTCAATGGTACTACACATACCACTTTAATAACAAAAAATAGACACGCTTTGTAGACGGGTGCGTTAATGTCATGATGGGTCGTTATTTAAAAACACTACAACGAAGGCGCAGTTAGGTAACTAAAAATAAAGAAAAAGGCTTCACAAGACGGCTAAATTGCCCGTTAGTTTGACGGAAGTCCAAGCCCATAATACCGGCCATTTTATGTCGAGGTTTTATCGCAGGCGATTATTTTAAGCACTACCTTTGATGCCGTAATTCGTAGTACCACCTGTCGTATTTCGGTGTACAATTACGAAAAAATGTAATGACAGCTTTTGAAATTGCTAGTACTAAAACGTCTTTTTGGTTCTTGAATTTGGTCAGGTGGCCAGGTTAAGAGTTAATAACCTTACAGCGACAACTCTAGTCAAGGTACGAGCTAATACACAAAGAGTGAGCTGTATAAACTAAACATTGCGAAAGCGAGCAGGGCAAACAAGTGAGTGCAGACAAATTCCACCCCAAAATTGATATTCACAGCTTTTGGCAGATTGGTCAACTGCAATGACCATATACTTTCTCAAAGTCGTTCGCTTCTAGTTTCCGATTTGGCAGTACTGAGGCCACGGCGCTCCGCGCTCGCTCGCCTGATCTCTTGATCGTGCTCCGCGCTCATGAGCTCGTCTCAGTAGGCAGTAACGGCATCCAACCAACACCAATGCTCTTGTCGTTCGACGATAATAACTCTTACTGAATAAAATGCGAAATTTTTAACGCAGGATCAACAACTCTTTCGCGGGAGAAAATGAGTCCATGCCGAACCCAGCGAATAATTATCACGGTAAAAATTACGATTTCGAGCTTCATATCGATGATATAGTTTCTTATTTGCTTTGTCTTTATCACATTTTTTTCTTCCTTGATACTTGAAAGAAAAAAAGAAGCACCGATCATCGGTGATTAGCTAAAAAATGAACTGGACTCTCATGAATTCGTTCATAGTTTTGATCAGCAGATACTGTTGCTGTGTCACCCAAAATGAACAAATCTTCCTGCTTATCACGAAAATAAATAAAGAACGCACTAAAGCAATTTAGCTTGCAAAGAGAACAACAACAGCAACATCACCATGAGAGGGAAGGCCGTGTTGACAGTTTTTTGCTCAGAATTCAAGTCGACGGGAATAGCGTGAAATGAAGAGGCAGAAAGCGGCACACAGCAGCTGGTGTCGGCGTTTTCACTGAATAGCGTTCACGCTGGAGAAATTCTCTGAGGGACTTTTTATTACTTGTTGTTACTTGGTGTAGTTGTTAGGATCGTATTTACACTTGAATGGCAGGATGCACGATACTCACGTAAACAAGAGTCTATTTATATCCTTATTACGATCCACTTCAGTCTCCCGTTAGAAGTCTCGGTAAAAATAAGTCAAGAAACTTTAAATCAAACATAAAACCTTGACCAACAGGATTCGCATTTTCTTATCTATTATCATTTATTTGGGGCATCCAAATGTTTTCGCTCTCTATCAGGCGATAAAATATGTCCATCGAAAGCTCTCCCTTCGATCGATCCATTACAATCTGTTTCATTCGTTCTGTACCGGGAATTCCGGAACTTTAGTTCGGTCAATGGATCGCGTCCATAGAACGAATCGGTAAAACGGATAGCTTTAGGTTAAAATTGCAAAAAGACAGAAGTGTATTTGCAGAGCGATGGAAGCCTTATTTCCCTAATAAAAAGAAGCTATCCTTCAAAACATAAGCTCCTCTTTTATATGGTCAACTACTTTGCATGGAGATATAAAATTATGTATGGTTTAATTAGACTAAAGAGATATTTTATGGATAAGATATTAGAGGACCGTAGCCAGAAGAAATTGTGACCGAGGCAATATCCGAAAAGAATTTTTTCTTTGCTGTCATTTTTTAAAATGTGTAGCCTAATACAGGAACTTTCTATAAGGCCGGCTGTGCTCCGGATTACCGGCTGCATCCTTTGCTAGTAGGGTAAAGTTGAGATTCAGAAAGACTTATATAGTAAACTAAGTTAGACAATATGCGGCTGCCGTTGGGCCGTACGGAAATGTGGATTGACTGGGTAGCTGACAAACTGCATTTCAGAAAATAACAATATGTGCTTTTGTTTTATTTTGTGAAACGATAACAAAAGACAATGGATATTTACTCGGTTATAACCTACCCAGGGTAATATTGATATTGTACCAGGGGCCCGATTTCTGTGCTGGGGGCCACTGCGCAGCTCCGCTGTGTAAAGCCGAGACTACTTTTTAGCGGCTTGACAAGCAGAATATTAGTCTGGCGGGAACTCCATTCAATGAAGAAACAACTGCAACTGCTGTTTGCCGTTTAGTGTCTTTTCAGTCCCCATAACCCCGTATTGATTTAAAAACTGTCATGAAACATGGCATCTAATGTCAGTAATGTTCCCCTGAAATTTCTTCTCTATGCAAACTAAATTAATTAGTCTAGTACCACGACTGGCTCTTTACGTTTTGTTATTGAACTGATAGTTACAATCGATATTAATCATGGAACAACCACAGGCCAACTGTCGCAACAGACCTTTTTAGCTTGTAGATTTTGTTTTCCCAATGTAGACCATGTGATCTTCCCAAGGGGATTTGCCTTTTGTCTTTTCATAAATTATGCGTACATATGCACGTGAAAAAGGCGAAATTTCAAAGAAACAGTTCTCTAGAGTAACATCACGTGGTCTACAATGGGAAAACAAAATCTACAAGATAAAAAGGTCTATAACTGCAGGCGAGGAAATCTTTCTTTTTTATTCAGCTAGACAATAAAACACATTTATTTTTCAGTTGTCATCGTAACACAATTTGTTTTACAGCCATACTAGCGTTCACGGATGGCTTACTGATACTGTTAACGTTTCTTAATTTTGAGTAAACTCCCGTATCCCGATTATTTTGTGCAGAGAACTCGATCAGGCTTTATTTAAGGCACACTAGGCATATGCGCGGAATAATTTTAAATCCTTAACTAAGCTATTATTGAAATTCCGTCCCCAAATTAATATCCACCAGCTTTCATTCTTACCTACTAAACTTGTAACTCAGTGTTTCCATACTTCAAAACTATGTCATATCTCAGAAATACTTAATAAACGTTGAAGCCTCTAACGATTGAGGTTTCAATATTCCGTCATCATTGCAAAGATGGCTCTTTCTCTTTAAGAAATCAATGACATGCCAACTGTCAAGGGATCAATGCTAAATTGTCTGTAGTTAGCTATTTTGTCAATGGTACTACACATACCACTTTAATAACAAAAAATAGACACGCTTTGTAGACGGGTGCGTTAATGTCATGATGGGTCGTTATTTAAAAACACTACAACGAAGGCGCAGTTAGGTAACTAAAAATAAAGAAAAAGGCTTCACAAGACGGCTAAATTGCCCGTTAGTTTGACGGAAGTCCAAGCCCATAATACCGGCCATTTTATGTCGAGGTTTTATCGCAGGCGATTATTTTAAGCACTACCTTTGATGCCGTAATTCGTAGTACCACCTGTCGTATTTCGGTGTACAATTACGAAAAAATGTAATGACAGCTTTTGAAATTGCTAGTACTAAAACGTCTTTTTGGTTCTTGAATTTGGTCAGGTGGCCAGGTTAAGAGTTAATAACCGTACAGCGACAACTCTAGTCAAGGTACGAGCTAATACACAAAGAGTGAGCTGTATAAACTAAACATTGCGAAAGCGAGCAGGGCAAACAAGTGAGTGCAGACAAATTCCACCCCAAAATTGATATTCACAGCTTTTGGCAGATTGGTCAACTGCAATGACCATATACTTTCTCAAAGTCGTTCGCTTCTAGTTTCCGATTTGGCAGTACTTAGGCCACGGCGCTCCGCGCTCGCTCGCCTGATCTCTTGATCGTGCTCCGCGCTCATGAGCTCGTCTCAGTAGGCAGTAACGGCATCCAACCAACACCAATGCTCTTGTCGTTCGACGATAACAACTCTTACTGAATAAAATGCTAAATTTTTAACGCAGGATCAACAACTCTTTCGCGGGAGAAAATGAGTCCATGCCGAACCCAGCGAATAATTATCACGGTAAAAATTACGATTTCGAGCTTCATATCGATGATATAGTTTCTTATTTGCTTTGTCTTTATCACATTTTTTCTTCCTTGATACTTGAAAGAAAAAAAGAAGCACCAATCATCGGTGATTAGCTAAAAACTGAACTGGACTCTCATGAATTCGTTCATAGTTTTGATCAGCAGATGCTGTTGCTGTGTCACCCAAAATGAACAAATCTTCCTGCTTATCACGAAAATAAATAAAGAACGCACTAAAGCAATTTAGCTTGCAAAGAGAACAACAACAGCAACATCACCATGAGAGGGAAGGCCGTGTTGACAGTTTTTTGCTTAGAATTCAAGTCGACGGGAATAGCGTGAAATGAAGAGGCAGAAAGCGGCACACAGCAGCTGGTGTCGGCGTCTTCACTGAATGGCGTTCACGCTGGAGAAATTCTCTGAGGGACTTTTTATTACTTGTTGTTACTTGGTGTAGTTGTTAGGATCGTATTTACACTTGAATGGCAGGATGCACGATACTCACGTAAACAAGAGTCTATTTATATCCTTATTACGATCCACTTCAGTCTCCCGTTAGAAGTCTCGGTAAAAATAAGTCAAGAAACTTTAAATCAAACATAAAACCTTGACCAACAGGATTCGCATTTTCTTATCTATTATCATTTATTTGGGGCATCCAACTGTTTTCGCACTCTATCAGGCGATCCATTACAATCTGTTTCATTCGTTCAGGAATTCCGGAACTTTAGTTCGGTCAATGGATCGCGTCCATAGAACGAATCGGTAAAACGGATAGCTTTAGGTTAAAATTGCAAAAAGACAGAAGTGTATTTGCAGAGCGATGGAAGCCTTATTTCCCTAATAAAAAGAAGCTATCCTTCAAAACATTAGCCTGCGAACGCAGACGTATTTCCGGTTGTCGTTTCTCTCCGCCCGAAAAGTAACGTCTGCGAGCTCGAGCCGCAAAACGATTTCTGTGACGTAAAATCTTTTGTTTGGTAGTGGACCAATCAGATTAAACGATAGGTGCCATACATGAGTTACTCTCGCGCGAGTACGCGCTCTTTCGTGTCTGGAATGTGCAAGCGAGATTCTTAGTTATGGCGTGTGAAATCGACAACCATGAATGAAACTCCCAAGAAGATTTCCCACGACGGCGAATGGTGCATTCTTTGTAAAAGGACGTTTCCTTCAGCTAAGGAGAAGATTCTTGTGTTTGGCAAAAGCAGTGTTGATATAAGTTCTTTGGTTTTTCGTGCTACAAATGTTGATCTTTGCGTTTACGTTGACTCTGAAAAACTGGCCATTTGTCGGACGCAGTGCTATAAAAGTTGGACGAGATTAGCGGAGAAATCAAGCATGATTTCGGCAGTACTTTGCCCCTTTGTGTTAAAAGGATGGCGAAAGATGACAGCCACACACCAGTGTCGAAAAAAAGTCTGGATTTTGGAAATCCCCGTGCGAGCGCTGCTGCTTTGCATGTTGCGAAATCAACAACTGAAACCACCAAGAACATTGCGAGTCCTGGATTTCGTCAGTATCATGGTGGGAAATAAATATATACACTTCATTTAATGCCACCCCAGGCGTGAAAAATTGTTTCATTACAGGCGAAGCAATAAGATGCTTAGAACTAACTCTTCGAAAACAACATTTGAAGAGAGCCTTGTGAAATTCAAACAACGCCTGAGAGCGCGCGGCCTTCCAAAAATATATATAATAGAAAGGTGTCTGTCAGGGGTCAACTTTGCCTCTAGATGATCGGCTCTAAAACAAAAGAAAAAACACGTACCACACAGGAGTTAAAAACCTTAAACAGATATTGATGGAACACTGGAGATTTATACAAAATCAGCCACTGCTGAGAACGATCTATCCTAAAACTCCGATAATATACAACAGAGGTAAAACTCTCAAAGACACTCGTCAGAGCAAAAATAGACTTTTTAGGCTCTAATGCGAGGCAACCGCAAAAACCACACTGAAGGAGTCCGTGCAGGCCTGTCATTTATTTCCCATCTCGTCAACAGCAACTGCCCTTACAGATTTGCGATATAATTCGCTCATTGCCATTTTCCTCCATTTCTCATCTCCAAGCCACAGTTCAGGCGATCCAAAGACAATTGAGTAATCCCCATTATTGACTTCTTTTGTTTGTTTGTCAGTGGCTATTTCAGCCAAAGATATGGCAGTAATTCCCAGGGAATTTAGGCGTAGCACTTGATCTTTTATGAGGCTGTTAAGCGGAGAAATCACGACGATAATATTCTTCTGGTCAGTTGACTCAGGCAGGCACGAGTAAACTAACGGCAAAGCCTGATAAATCAGCGACTTTCCGAAACCCGTTGGTAAATTAACAAAAATATCCTTCTTTTCTTTAACAAAGTACTTTATGGACTCCCTTTGATGCGTATTCAAACCGTCAAATCCAAAAACATCGCAAACCTTCCTGAACGCGTGTTCCGTTGTGTCGGCCATTTTTTGTCCACGAGAAAACATGACTATCGCGCGCGCGCTGGTTCTGGATTTTTAAGAGCTAAACTGTGATTGGCTGAAGATTTTACGTCACAGAAATCGTTTTGCGGCTCGAGCTCGCAGACGTTACTTTTCGGGCGGAGAGAAACGACAACTGGAAATACGTCTGCGTTCGCAGGCTATCAAAACATAAGCTCCTCTTTTATATGGTCAACTACTTTGCATGGAGATATAAAATTATGTATGGTTTAATTAGACAAAGAGATATTTTATGGATAAGATATTAGAGGACCGTAGCCAGAAGAAATTGTGACCGAGGCAATATCCGAAAAGAATTTTTTCTTTGCTGTCATTTTTTAAAATGTGTAGCCTAATACAGGAACTTTCTATAAGGCCGGCTGTGCTCCGGATTACCGGCTGCATCCTTTGCTAGTAGGGTAAAGTTGAGATTCACAAAGACGTATATAGTAAACTAAGTTAGACAATATGCGGCTGCCGTTGGGCAGACGGAAATGTGGATTGACTGGGTAGCTGACAAACAGCCTCTCAGAAATAACAATATGTGCTTTTGTTTTACTTTGTGAAACGATAACAAAAGACAATGGATATTTACTCGGTTATAACCTACCCGGGGTAATATTGACATTGTACCAGGGGCCCGATTTCTGTGCTGGGGGCCACTGCGCAGCTCCGCTGTGTAAAGCCGAGACTAAACTTGCCGTTTAGTGTCTTTTCAGTCCCCATAACCCCGTATTGATTTGAAAACTGTCATGCAACATGGCATCTAATGTCGGTAATGTTCCCCTGAAATTTGTTCTCTTTGCAAACTAAATCAATTAGCCTAGTACCATTAATACCCGAAGTTTTTCATTTACGATCATCCTTTCGTTTTCGTGAAATGCAGGAAGATTTGCTCATTTTGGGTGACATGGCAACTGCATCGACTGATCAAAGCAATCAACGTATTGGTTAGAGTCCAGTTCAGTTTATAACTGATTACCGATGATCGGTGATGTTTTGAAGCATCAGGGAAGAAATAATGTAAGAAAGACTCAGATGTAAAGAAATGAGTACTATAAATTTGAAGCTCGAAATATAAAGTCTGAGTAGGAAATGCCGTTCGTTTGACGAATATTTGTTTATAGCATTTAAGGTGAATCAGTTTTGCGCTAAAAGTATTTTCTGGTTTAAGCATGGACTAATTTTCTGACACGGACAGTTGTGCATTGCGCGTGAAAGCTTCGCGTTTTATGTCACTAATAGTCATGATTGCCTAACGACATGTTCGGAGTAGAATATTAAACGTATTCAGAGATTTCGATTTGTCATTTTGATACATAATATAGTCAGTTTTAGCGGCAAGTAAAAGTTTGTTACAACAATTTTGTAAATGATACTACATACGCCACTTAAATAGCAAAAAATAGGCATGCTTTGTAGACGGGTACGTTGCCATGATGGATCGTTTTGTAAAATACAAAGGACAACGAAGGCAGAATAACGCCCGTTTCAGACGCTGATCATTTCATGAGCCGAACTTAATTAAAATGAAATGAAGAGGCAGAAAGCGGCACACAGCAGCTGGTGTCGGCGTCTTCACTGAATGGCGTTCACGCTGGAGAAATTCTCTGAGGGACTTTTTATTACTTGTTGTAGTTGTTAGGATCGTATTTACACTTGAATGGCAGGATGCACGATACTCACGTAAACAAGAGTCTATTTATATCCTTATTACGATCCACTTCAGTCTCCCGTTAGAAGTCTCGGTAAAAATAAGTCAAGAAACTTTAAATCAAACATAAAACCTTGACCAACAGGATTCGCATTTTCTTATCTATTATCATTTATTTGGGGCATCCAAATGTTTTCGCTCTCTATCAGGCGATAAAATATGTCCATCGAAAGCTCTCCCTTCGATCGATCCATTACAATCTGTTTCATTCGTTCTGTACCGGGAATTCCGGAACTTTAGTTCGGTCAATGGATCGCGTCCATAGAACGAATCGGTAAAACGGATAGCTTTAGGTTAAAATTGCAAAAAGACAGAAGTGTATTTGCAGAGCGATGGAAGCCTTATTTCCCTAATAAAAAGAAGCTATCCTTCAAAACATAAGCTCCTCTTTTGTATGGTCAACTTCTTTGCGTGGAGATATAAAATTATGTATGGTTTAATTAGACTCAAGAGATATTTTATGGATAAAATATTGGAGGACCGTAGCCAGAAGAAATTGTGACCGAGGCAATATCAGAAAAGAATTTTTTTCTTTGCTGTCATTTTTAGTCGTGGATACGCGAAGCGTAGGAACGAGTATTGTTAGGGGGCAGATTATGCAAATTTGTCACTCACTCAGATGTAAACAAATCGATATGTTAACGGCATACCAATAGATATCGATTTTCCGAAGTATTGCCGGAACACCTCTATCGGCTTTCCGAAGTAATGTCTAATGAGCATCAGTCGAACCGATGAACGGAGTGAAAAAAGTAAAGTAAAGTAACTTTATTTCAGAAAAGAAAGGAAAGTCCGATCAAACAGCCGAACGGCGAAAGAAGTTATAATCAATATTCCGTCACAAGCGCAGCTTCTCCTACGTTCATCCAATTCACGATCTGTGGAAAAAATATATGAGCCATTCAACCCAAGATATTCCAAGTGTGCACAGGAATTGACGACGGAAACTTTTCACACCAATATAGCTGCATTCGGGAAACCATTTTCAGTGTTGGAACTGAATAATCTAACGAAAACAATACAATCTAAAATTAAATTATTTTTAGGTGGCGCCATCGCGTCTAGCCACAATGTAAACACAAGTTTGCTGTGAGAAATACTCTTCTTTTTAACTAAACGCGCCATTTTTTCAGTAGAAGTTTTGAATGAAACTTGTTTAGTTTTATATCCAAAAGCATGGCGTCGATGGTTGTTTATGAAAACGTAAACGACGGCAAATGTTGTATTTCTGACCGGCAGTAAAAAGTATAATTTGCATATGTCAAATTTCGGTTGCGTTCGACAGCTTTGTGTAACATTCTCGAAATACTGCAGTGTTTGGCTGGCTTCGTTTTGGCGAAATCGTCCTTTCGCCTGATATTTATCCGACCATACGGACAAGACAGAAACCTTTCAAAAGGAGCACATTTTTTTAAACTCCCACGATATCTCCCTGCCTCGATAATTCATTCAAACGCGAATATGTAAATATGAACCGCGAGGTTAAATTGTGTTAAGCTCATGAACAATAAAATTGATGCTCAAAAGGGCTGGACGTTTCGGAACGCATTAAAAAGTTGTTGAAACACTTTCCAGAAAGAGTTGTCACGCGTTAAAACTAGTTAAAACGCCGTTTTCTCGAGTCACCTTGGCTTAATCCCCTTATCGCAAATACGGTCACATATCCACGACTTCTTCACAGTTGTACTTTGATTTAAAATATGTAGCCTCTTACAGGAACTTTCTAACGCCGGCTGTACTCCAGATTCCCGGCTGTGCTCCGGATTCCCGGCTGTGCTTCGGATTCCCGGCTGCGCTCCGGATTCCCGGCTCTGCTCCGGATTCCTAGTCTCCTTCGCAGCCGTTTTTGGGATGTCACCAAATCCTTTCCATTACTTAGCCAATCACAGTTCCCTTCACATAATCCTGAGGCAGTTGCGCCAAGACCATTTGGCCAATCACAGCTCGTGTTCTATCGGTGTTCGTCAGCGAAGAAAATGTGGCGTCGTTGGAAGAAGCTTTCATTTTGGTTTCTACGAAGTTCCAAATCCCCAGTTTAAATAAACATCAGAAGTCGGCAATTCGAAAAATTGTCTTTCAAAGTAAAGATGTATTTGTCAACCTACCGACAGGATATGGAAAATCATTGATTTACCAAGCTCTTCCACTTGCGTTCGACCACACAACCAAACTTTCAGGGTATATCGTTGTAGTTGTTTCTCCGCTAGTAAGCCTCATGGAGGATCAAATAAAGTATTTACAAAGCATTGGAGTAATTGATGTTATAAAGCAGTGGTAAGTTAAGAATCAATTGAACACCTGTTATTGTCGTTTTTTTTTTCGTATTCAGTAGCTTTGCGTGTCGAGAGATGTTTTGTAGTTTTTCTCTAAAGCCCCGGCTACACGTTCAAACATTGTTAGAAGAACACTTCCCAACATGTTGTAAGAACGCTTCTAACAATGTTGGATACGCATATAACATTGTTGGAAACACGTCGATTCGGCGGTCTGACTTCAACAATTTCCTCCTCTGCCATTAGGCTTTCGGATTGGAGACTGGGCCTTTAACTCTGATTGGTCTTTGCAATACAACATTGTTGAAAGGGCGGCTACACGCTTCAACATTTGTTGAATGTTGGAGAAAATGTTTGATCGAAATCAAAACATTCTTCCAACAAAAAATGTTGAACAAACGTCATCAAACATGCATGCTACACGTTCTAACATTGTTCATCCAACAAATGTTTTATAACACTGTTTGAACGTGTAGCCGGGGCTTAAGACATGTAGATGCAGTTTACCAGCAGACTCTTTGCACCACATTTTGACGTCATCTATGATCTATTACTGAACAGACGCACGGTAACATGGAATCTATTTGTTTTATATAATAAAGAAACGAAATGCAAGCGAAAAACTTGTTTATTTTCACATTTCTGGAAAAATAGTTGCAGTGATGATGTAATCTGTGCACCTGTACTCTAATAGATGACATAGCTAAGAACCAATCACAACGCGCGAACTATTCACCTTATTATATAGTAAGATTTATATGGCGACCACAGTTTCTTTCAGATCTTATTTCTTTTCATGTAAGTTCAATAAACGTTTTGCGATTAAATTGTCAGGGGAACATCCCAAGATGGAAAATTGGCAGCGTTTCGTGAGTGTTATGCTCATTTGCATGAATTACGATCACTGGCTCTGAAAGTTCCAATGATTGCTCTGACTGCCACAGCAACCAAGCTAACCAAGGACACCATCTTAAATGTTCTACTTATGGATAACCCAGATGTAATCAAAGAAAGTCCAAATAAGTTAAATTTGACTTACATTGTTGAATGTATGCACAAAGATACTGATCTTGAATTTTATTTTGGATGGCTTATTGATGAGTTGAAATCAAAACAAGTTAATTGCGAGAGAACAATTATATACTGTCAAACTATTAAACAATGTGGAGTTGTTTATGGGACAATCAAAGGTATGCTTGGACATTAAATGTATGCAGGCAATCAGTAAAATGTTCTTGTAGAAATGCTACATTCATGCACACCAGCTGCCAACAAACAGAACATTCTTCGCTCCTTCCAATCAGAGAATGGTACAATACGTTTACTAATTGCAACGATTGCTTTTGGTATGGGAGTTGATTGCAAAGGAGTCCACAGAATTGTGCACTATGGCCCATCAAAAACAATTGAAGCATATGTGCAAGAAACTGGACAAGCTGGGAGAGACGGTGTTCAAAGGATGGCTTATATTTTGTATCATGGGATTCTTCTCAGTCATGTCGAAGGGCAGATGAAATCTTTTGTTAAAACCAGTGAATGCAGGAGACAAGCATTAATGAAACATTTTGATTCGGAATCGGAGCAACCAGATATGGCTCATCTTTGTTGTGACAGCTGTGCAGCTGGGTGCAAATGTGGAATGGGAGACTGTGGTACATATGCTAAGTACCCTGTGCATCAAAGTGAAGAAACACCTTTGAATCCTGTTAGAGTGAGGGAAATACCTCTACAGAAACAGGTGGAAGTGGAGCAAAGTTTGACAAATATCACAAATCACTTGTCAGGCAATTGGTCAATACAACTGCTAATGGTGACATTTAAAACCCTCACTAACCTGCAGTTCATGTTAGGATTTTCAAATCATCACATATCACAAGTTATGGAAAACTTAGGAAAGCTTTTCTCATTATCAGACATTTATAAGTATGTTGAGATATGGGATAAGCGGCATGCACTCAAAATCCTGTCGATTGTAACTGATGTGTTCGGAGATGTGAACAAGGACAATCAGTCGTATTATCTTTTGCCAGATAACAATGATGATGAAAATGCCTTTGATGATGAATTGCTGGATGAGTGGAATGAGATCCTTCAAGATGATGAAATGTTTGACATGATTCTTGACAATAAATATTGTTTTGTCATTGTCCCAGCTGCAGAGTTCTCTGTTTGAAGAGGAACACGTTTCAGATGAGGAAATTATTGAGGCAATGAACTGTGATGA
This sequence comes from Pachyseris speciosa, assembly GCA_016490735.1. NCBI lineage: Eukaryota > Metazoa > Cnidaria > Anthozoa > Scleractinia > Pachyseridae > Pachyseris > Pachyseris speciosa. The sequence continues at coordinate 96,559 of JAEMWC010001596.1, forward strand.
TGAGTGAATTGTAGATGTACCTGTTCATTAGTTCTGCAAAATATCCATAATCACCCACGGGAGGTAATACTGAATACCTCCAGTGGGATGAGTATGGATATATTTCCAGAACTATGGGAATTTGAAAGCCAAACTAAGGAAATAAGAAGTTAACTGTAATTTCCAGACTTGTTCAAATGGAAAAACTTCCATGGGGGAGATGTTGATAATTATTTCAAGGCACAGGACAGTAATACTTTTAAATTTCACCCAGGGAATTTGAATTCAAAACTTTATTATAAAGAAACATTTCTCTATAATTCTAGATTAATTTATAGATAATTAATTTTGTTCTTTGGACACTGTCTAAAAAATACAATAATTGAAATAGTGGGTGGAAAAAAGCCCCAAGTAACTTCTGACCAAAAGTTAGATTCTTATCACATAAAACTTATTGCAGTCGTTTTTTTATGCAAAGACAGGATGTGACTTAACATTGCAGGGTTTTCCTTTTTGGCCGGCGACCGGTAATTTTTGTCACCTGTGAACAGCTCAGTCGCCAGCAATTCCGCGATAAAGAATCCTTGCTGTCATTAATTTTCACCTTTGGCACTCCATCGGGAACTAACGCACCCACTAATCTCAGCCTGCTGTGCTCAAGTCAACTGGAACTTCATTTGAAAAGGAAAACCCTGCATTTGAGAGTCACTTTATAGGGCTTTTTTCCTTGCACACCTTTAATTGCTCTTAACTTATAGTATGAAAACCCAGCTGTTTTTATTTTGGAACAAAAACCTTCGTATAAAAAAGCACACAGTGGTTACACAATGGGCACACAAAGTCATGTACATGTAATTTAGACTGTTATTAAAAGCCAAATATGAAACAGTTTTTTTACGATTCTTCTTCAATCATCTGTGAAGAGCTGAATGGGCAATTCACAAACAAGTTCATCTAGCTCTG
>JAEMWC010001596.1:105000-107500 GCA_016490735.1 Pachyseris speciosa
AAAAGCTGGAAATCGAGGAGACAACCAAGAGGCAACTGCAGTTGCAAACTGCACGTAAAAGAAGATTACCTCTTGAACCTGCAGTTAATGAAGCTAGTGCTGTTGTCTCGGTCCGTCATATTACTTTGGGTATTCAAAGACGGGCTTTTAAAGTAACTGATGAAATGGCTGCAGTATATGACTGGATTGGCTCTCTAAGTACGAAGCCAGAATCATTTGCTCTTTCAGGGTGTGGGCTGCCTGAACTGCTGCCATCATTATCAGTTATGGTGGCAGACAGATCCATTTTAAATATGCAGGAAACAGAGGGTATGCTCCCTATCCTGAAGATGGATTAAACTTTCTTGGATTTGGAAATGAGGAAGATTTGAGCAACCCCAACGTCACACTACCTGATTTGTGGTGTACTATGGATGATTTCAATTTCAACGAGACCTTACCAACAGCCTTAATGGAGGGGGACTTTCACTTGTGAGTGTTCATGTTGTTAGCCTATGAACTAAGAAAGTGATGTTAGTAGATTTATGTTATATATTTGAAGAACAATGTGCCTTTCAATTGGACAATGTAATAATATAATTAGAATAAACCCACTACATATTAACTAGAATCTATCAGCATTCCAGTTGGTGCATTACCATTTTTCTATTCTGCATGTCACTGTATTCAAATGGAATCACTGTGACATTATATACATTATGCAGAGTTGGACTGTTTGTGTCTGTGTGGAATTTTATAAAATTCAAATTTATTTTTCAATTTGAAATGTTTGTTTCATTAAGACAAGAGGGGTTTGCTGGAAAGATTAAGAAATGTGTTAATTTTATGGAGACTAAAACCATAACCATTCCATCAATGCTAAAAAGTGTTGTTTCTAATCTTTAAGGATGTTCAAGTTAATGATCCATGGAACTTACATATTTTATGCTCACTAATCCTAAAGAGAAAACAATCCAGAAATCAGCCATGTTACTGAGGACAGAATTCCAAGTGTGGTCAGCAATGGTGGTACTCAGGACAGCATCCCTAGTCTGGCTAACAATACTGCTACTCAGGACAGCATCCCTAGTCTGGTTAACAATACTGCTACTGAGGACAGCATCCCTAGTCTGCCAACAATACTGCTAGTGACGACAGCATCCCTAGTCTGGCTAACAATATTGCTACTCAGGACATTATATCCTAGTCTGGCTAACAATACTGCTACTCAGGACAGCAATCCAAACAGGTAAGTTCTCGAGTTGACTTTGAGACAGAAAAGACATGTGTATATCAAGAAGTCATCATTGAACATGCATTATCATTTAGGTTAGGTGGTCTTTTTGCATGAAGCAACAGTAGTTACCAGAACACACAAAATTAAGTATTGTTATAACTGATTATTTTTGAGGATGATCACACATGTTTGGCAATAAATGTGTACAGACCCTTCATAACAAATCATCAACAGATTTATCAATAAATAAATAAATAAATACATACATAAAGAAATAATTAATTGATTAATTAAATTCACTAATTAAAGGCAATTACATTGTGGGAGGTGTGGTGGCCTCATGGTTAGTGTGCTCGACTTCGGAGCGAGTAGTCCAGGTTCGAGCCCTGGCCAGGGATGTTGTTTTCTTGAGTAAGTTACACTTAACTCTCACAGTGCCTCATTCCACCCAAGTGTATAAATGGGCTTTACCTACAATGGAGGACAAAAATCCTTGAATGGTTATGGAAAACCTTTCTTCCACATCCATAACTTATGAAATATTCAGATGTATAAGATGTATACACTTTTCTAACCACTTGGATACCGCGAATAGCCCCCCCCCCCCCCGCCTCCCTCCCTCCAAACAATGTTGGGATGAAGAAACACTTTTAGGACAGGGTTAAGTGTACAGGGGTGCACAAACTACAACATTGCTTGGGGGCGAGGGGAATAGGAAAAAACTAAGGCAGATCGTGTTAATTGTCCTAAGAGTTTTGTCCCCCATTGTACCTTACACTGGGGTCAAAAAATGTTGTCAAACAGTATAACAAAACGATTTTACATTGCCTTTTTTCTGTAGGACCACGAAAGGGGGTACAAGACACAGTCAGACAAACCGTGTAAGCTCTCACAGTGTTATTTTTTTTTTCATTATTCTAAATGTATCCCCAGATGATCATGATGGTACTTTTAAGTCCCATTCCATTCTGTATACGTTCTGTGCTGAACGTACACCCAGTTTTATTCCATAAATTGTAACCCTATGGCAAAAATCTTCAGTGTAACAGATCTAAATACACCAAGGCAATATTAAACAGATAAATAACTGTTGGGCTGGCATTAGATTTTGTCTTCTTGTTGAGTTTGAGGGGATTTTAATTCCTTTTCATAAAATTAATTACTTCTTATATCCTGCCAGCACATGTTACTCCTGTTGCTTTTTATATATTTTTGTGGGTTCCAATGCCTTTCAAATTCAATACAAAGTGAGGATATCAGGTAACAATAGAAAGAGGTGAATAA
>JAEMWC010001596.1:117500-126735 GCA_016490735.1 Pachyseris speciosa
TGAACTTTTTACTGTGATCTTTCGAGCAAAAAAAACACAATTCAAAACGAGTGAATAGTCGCCGAGAAATTGAGAAAAAGCTATATGCATCGGATGTAAACATGGACAATATGTTAATGCGAATGCAGCCAACCGGAGCGATTTGCGCGGGAAATATTGCACGCGAAAAAGTTGCCTTGCTTCATGAAGGTTGTGTACTTTTAGTTTTTCGGCTATGACGATGGGTCAGGTAAACTCAGTCACAGCCGGAGAATATGTAACAAAATGATAAACCAGTGAACTGTTTGTGGCATGAGAGTTTGCGTGCAGGTAAAATTACAAGGAAAATTTCCACAGTAGGTGACACTTTCAAGAGTTACAACTCAAGGGCGATTTGTTCGATTTCGATCAAATTTGGACAGCCGCTAGATTAACTTATCTTCAACAAAAACGTGTTGGGGAATTAGATAATTCAAAACCGTTTTTCGCTGAGAGCCATTTCCGTGCGGCCTCCCCGTCTCTTTTTCTAGCGAATTTGAAAATGCTTTGTAACTTTTGAACGCAGTCGAATAAAGGAAAACCCCAACACGTTTATTTAGCGTCTGGGTTCCAGACTTCGAGAAAAATATCAATTTCCCTAAATACAAAAATCAAATTAAGTTGTAGCTTACAAAAGTTAATTTACACCTTCGAGTTTAAACTCGACAGAGCGTTTAGTAATTAACTTTCTCAAAAAATTAATGAAATATTCAAATAGCTAGTTCAATTAGCTTTAATTTGATATACGGTTTATGGTATCTGGGCTGTAATCGGGAGCCGCTACAACCCTTAGATTGGAGACACCCCTGAAGGTACACGGTAACCTTAATGGGAAATATTTAATTTCTAAGGGCCTATTTACATGAGGTTTTCCACGAGCCAAGCCAGCCAAGTAAATCAGGCCAGCCCGCCTAACCAGGCTCAAAACCTCATATCAACAGGCCTTTAATTCCATGTTAACCAACGTAACAAATTAAATAATTGTTAGCATTAAAAAAGATTTTAAACAATGGTTGTGACTGAATCAGTGCTGTTGGTGTCACACATTAACCAAAAATAACCCCTATCATTTTATTAATTCAGTTATAAAAATTATTGTTACCCCTACACAGTTTCATATAGTGCATATGATTGCTGGTTAGATTCCCTATCTATCCTCAAATGGAAATAAAATAAGGGCTCTACATACACTAAGCAATTTCACTGCAGCATGCCAATACCCCAACTGTAAGTTGACTCCGTTGAGGCGGTTGCGCGGGGTTAATCCATTGGCCACAGACGAGATGATATTTACAGCTCTCTCCACGGTAAGCTGATCACCAGAGAATAGCTGTGAGTCAATGTCACCATCATCAGTTTGAGGTAGGTAGCTGTGGAATTGTTGAAGAATTGCCAACATGTCTTCATTTACATTTTCATTCTTGAAAATGATACCAAGGAAGGGACTAAAACAAGAACAGAAACAATGATATTAAACTGTGTACCCCAATTACATGTGTCCTAATAACTGAAGATTAATATGCTGATTAATTTATAATCATCATTAATAGTTATTAAATGATAGTAATAAAAACATTTAAAGCCCACCCCCCCTCTCTTCCCTCTTCCCAGGATAAAAACAAGGAACTCTAAATAATATTGTCTTTTACAGGAAAATGAAACAAAAACAATTCATCAAATTTGAGGCATTAGGGTGGAAAACTGATGCCCTTGAAGTTCCAAAATGTTTTGTTCAGTTTTTATTATCAGTAATAATAATTTATTATTGAATATCATCATGATTTTCATATATTCATTCTCAATAATTTATTATTGTTGGTTATAAAAACTGAACCAAAAAATTTTGGTTTATTTGACTTAATAGCCATAAATTGGGTGTCCATAACAATATTAATGTAATGGTTAATAACCTTCTTTGATTTCTGTGACATTCCCTTTGCATACTTGTGTGGAATGTGCTGTACGCATGCATCCTTGAGAGGCTCTAAAACGTTGAAGTACTGAACTAAAATTCTTGAGGCAAGAGTTATGTAGTTTGATCTCTGCCGTTGCTGATCTTCGATTGATGGTATAAACTTAAGATTTGAAACCTCTTGTAGATTTGCTTTGGGCTTCTGTCAATCTAACTGCGTTCCAGGACCATCTGGTGATTAACCCAGTGAAAGTCTTGATTTTGAGAATGCATGGTCATATTTTTCCTTTGTACCTGGACATCCAAATTGTCAAAGGATATTATAAAACCAGGATGAAAGGTTTTCTTCAGTTCATACACCTTCCTTCTTCTAGATGACAATTCTTCATGACAAAAAGTCATGCTTATGTGCAGTTTCCATGGGAAGCATGCTGTGACGAGGTTACTGTGCATTGCTTGTGCTTGCTTTAAAGAGGTGGTTTCTTGACAAATCCTTTCTTTTGCCTTTACCAGATCCAGATCATGGTTCTCACCAAGTTTGTCCAGAGTGGCCAGAATATGAGAATTTGAGTTTGTTAACTTCAACTTGTTCAATCTGGAGATGGTTGCCTGGACAAGAAAATGCCATTTTAAGATTTATTATAATTATTTCGTTAAAGAGGGTAAAATATATCTGTGGACTTGCTCTAAGTAGAGACCCCAACCCACTAAGAATTACTTCACTTGGTTACCCAACTAGCTTACCCTGGGTACCAGATGCTTCTTTTCACTAATATGTTAGCACCTGACATGACACTTATGATCTTAATCTCCTGCATTGCCCATAATAATATTCTAGTCTCAATTTTTTACCTAAACTGAAAACCACATGAGGAAATCGTGCACCCGGTGTAAAATAAGGAAAATATATTGACAATCGCAGAGCAATGAAATGAATCGTACTCGGATATACATGTAATAAATTGCGATGCAAAAGCGCAAGCTTTGCAAAAATTTACAAAAACATACAGTAAAAAACCCGCAACTAAGAATCTGAAAATTAAGAACCTGTTAGCCTAAAATTTGGATTTTATAGCCCCTATAAACAAGAACCTATTTAGCCTAAAAATTGAAAACAGGTTCTTATTTTCTAAAATCATATTTAGTACGTTAAGCTGCAGTGCAATAATCGTATTTGAAGAAAAAAGCAGATTCTCATTACTGTAAAAATGAGTTTTTTTTTTAATTGAAAATAGATAATAGGCCAATAACCATCTTGTTTTGCAGCTGAGTTTTATTTGCTTTTCTCCAGAATTAAGAACCTATTTTAAGAACCTAAGTAGCCTAAAATTGTGTTAACTACCATTTATATAAGAACCTGTTTAGGCTACTTCCCAAAAATGTAGGTTCTTAATTAGTTGCGGGTTTTTACTGTACCTCGATTGACTTGCTCTTGAGAAGGACACCCATCACAGAAGCGGCCGCACTCATTTCTGCATTTTTCTGCTTCAAGAGAATCGATCCTGCTAGAGCAAGGCTTCCAAACCACGTAGAGTTTTTTTGTTCTTTTGTTGATACAAGTTGTGAGCAGAAATGAATAAAACACCGGGGCTCTAACACGCAACTCGTTACACAAAAGCTCCAAGATCAGCCTTTGCTGATTTCCTCAACAGCGAAGGATTGGACTTTGAGCATAAGCCAGTAACCTCTTTTGAAACCATTTTTAACACCTTTTGAATTAATTTGTACGGGTCCGCAAATGATCCCGGACCGTAAATGATCCCCAAATTTGACCACAAATGATCCCGGACCGCAAATGATCCCCGTATTGCACCATGTTGGACCGCAAATGATCCCGAACAAAAAATTAGGAATGGCATGGATGGTGAAATGGTATGGATAGGGAATTGGCATGAATTGCGATTATTTTAATCAAAGCCTTAAATCATGGCTCACAACTATCATCATCTGATTAATTTTAAAAAGGTAAACGTGGTCACACAATTTGTGCAACTGATGTGAAGCAGTCAATCAGTGTTATCACACCAGGATCCAAACTTATCTCGTTTTTCCTTCCGTCTTTAGAGATCTTTGTGTTTGTTCTTGTCTTTAGTAACTCCAAGAACGTTCACAAATGATACCAATGAAATAAGAACAAGACAGTTTAACCATATTTTCCGAACTCGTGGGAGTCAGCTCACACGACGGTGACAAGTTTCGGATGATCTTTGACCCCTGCTCCGATTTCAACCACATCACCGCGTTTCTCGCCTGCCACAGGCCAGTCGGCTGATCCCATGAATGTGAGAAAGAAACACTGCTAGTATTCTGGGTACAATTTTAAATGAGAGTGCTCAGTGAACAAAAGACTTTTATTTCAAAAGATAACGAAATCAACCGCGGAATTTTTCAGTTATTTCTTTGCGGGTATGTGTGTATTTTAATTATCCGTTGTATTTGTGATAATTCAATTGAATTATACTAGCCAGGGACCAGGCTCCGCAGTGGGGTTAAGGAGCGAAAAGAAAGAACGTGGCCAAAAAAATCGGCGAGCGAAGCGAGCAAAGCGGAGGACTGGCAGCTCGCTTCGCTCGCCGATTTTTTTCGCCACGATCCTTCTTTTCGCTCCTTTAAAATCCCACTGCGGAGCCTGTTTCCAGGCTAAATTTTCACTGAAATCGGGCACGTGCACCGAAGCGTTGATCACATACCCGACAGAAATGAAATCTGATTGAGCATGTTCTCTACCGTCCTGGGACGTACAACACAATAAACAGAAGACATGAAGCGAAACTCGCAGTCCACGATGTCTTTGCCAAATCAATTACTGTACTATGCAGCCGGCGTCCTGAAATCAACAAACAGACAGAACGTCCCGCAAGATCACAGATTTTCCACTAAAAACGAAAAAAAAAAAAAATTTGGAACAATTTTCATAAAATGAAAAACGTGTTTTTTGTGTGTCATTTTTATATCAATCCATGCCATTCCTTATCTTTTACACGGGATCATTTGCGGTCCAATGTGGGGATCATTTGCGGTCCATTTTGGGGATCATTTCCGGACCCGTACATTACGCATTGTCGTAATGGCTGACATTTCATTATTGCCCCGGCGGACTGATATGCTGAGGAAAGATGTTTGTTCACAGTTTTACTGGGATATTTGACGGAAATTCTGACTTGACTCGAATCGCGAGTACAACCATGGTCCGACGAAATTGGTGTTGATGTCAATCTTGGACGGGAAGAAACGTTCACTTGCGAATTTTGAAAAGCACGTAAGACGAGGCCATAGGGATGACACTGAATATGAGATAAGCAGGAAACCAGCGACGTTCCGCCATCATAAATTGGTGTTGCCAAAGCCGTATCTCCAAAAGAAGTACAATTGGTATCCGACTGATCCGAGAATCGAAGGGATTTGGATGCCTTTCCTGGCGTTGATTCTGTATTTTTCGCACCTTCCTGCCCGGTGATGGTATTCTCGTCGTACGGTTGTAGCAGTCGCTTTGCCCTGTGTTTTTCTCTTGCACTGAATACCTCCTCAATTTCTCACTCAGCTCTTTCAGTTTATCTGACGCTCGTTGAAATTTTATAAGACGCTGGTAGCATTTGTCTCTACAAACGAACAAATCGCTATTCTCTGAGTAGCGACTCACGTCCACAGATAGTGATGATCGAATGGATTCAGCAATGTCGAGTGAACTTTTTCCGAAAATGAAAATTTTGTTGTTCTTGAGAGAAGCTGATGAGCAAATGAAGCACCTAGAACCGCTTTCTACTATTTTTTTGGGAGTTACATCCATAGGAAATCTCTGCGATGTCTGGCAACTTCTGTCGAATTCGCGCGGGAAACTGACATCATTGATAACTAAAAGACGAAGCGCGATTGGTGGGGTTTTTTTGTCACCTAATAATCTCAAAACAAAGGTCGGGTCCTTTGGGGGGAGCGTTGCGTGACATCCCAAAAGACTATTTTGATTCCCGGCTTTGCTCCGGATTCCCGGCTGTGCTCCGGATTCCCGCATTTTTCTTTGAGCTTTACAAGGAAATATTAATTGGACCTTTTTCCTCTGTTCAAGGAATTATCATGGTAGCAAAGCACTTTCAATTTACATTGAGTCTCCTAGGTGGCTGCGATTGTAAGATATTTGAGTACGAGAATGGCTAAATTTATTTTTTTATTTATTTATCTATTTATTTATTTATTTATTTATTTATTTGACACATTTTATTGACAAAAAATGCATTACAACAGGGAAAACTAACAACAAAATACAATACAAAAAAAGAAAAAGGAAAAGGAAGACGGATCACTACCAGAACAAAAGTTCGAACAAAACAGGATACCATTGCTATAGAGCGCTTTTCAATTGAGTGTCGTAAAACCAAAACCAAAGCAATTACTCTGACCAATCACAACAGAAGTAAGCAGTGCAATGAGCCAATCAGAATACGAAGCAATTACATGTAGCCGGTGTAAAGCGCGGGAAAATACGCGCGTGCAAGTCGCGATTGGTTTTGGTTTTGCTTCTCATTGGTTGAGAAAGTGGTGCGAGTTTTCCTGGCCAATCACAGAGCTAAGCAATGCAAAACCAAAGCAAAACCATAATTACTTTCGACACTCAATTGAAAACCGCTCTAAAATTAAAATTAAGTCGGATGAAAACAGTTACATACTGCAAAAAAAAAGTCACCGTAGAATTAATTCAGCTTAGACGAGGAACACATTCTCCAGATTTCACATAAATCTTCTATTTTGTACCTACTGGCTATTTTGGAAGTAAAATCTTTAAGGGAGGGAGAGTTTCATTGTAACTTATTAATGTAGATATAATAGTGGCTTATGAACAGCAAGGTGCAATTGAACTTCTTTATCAGACCGGGATTAAATCGGTTGTTTGGGTTGGACAAGATCGCAAAGAGATGGTCCACAAGAGATGGATTGAAATTGTTTTGGCTATTTGCATTGAACCAGTGCACTACATGGAGCACAAACCTTTGTGTAAAGGGATAATCTGAAACTGTGCGTATTATTGAGTCCTTTTCTCCACAATATACGCAGTCACTATCTTCTTTCACTCCAAATCTACAAAGTTCTCTCTTGGATACGGTGATCCAGTGGATAAATTTGAATCAGTAAAATTCCCTCAACCTGTTCTCTTTGGAAGGTTGTTAACCGACTTGCATATCTTTGGCCAATTGCCTTCACTTACTGGGAAAGTTTTGCCCCTTTTACTCGGTCCAGTTTGTAATGAATGATGAGTTTTGTTGTGCGGTAGTAACTCATAAAAGTCTTTTCCAAGGTTAACTCTGTTGTGCTATTGTGCTGTTGTGCTGATTATCAAAAAACACTGTTGTGTTAATTTCCTCTGAATTCTTTGATTCTTGGGATGGCGGCTATATAGAAAATTCGTTGTATTATATCTCGTGCGAAAAGTTTCATAACTGAGAAACTGGCTATTTTCATTCAAGAGATCTTTAATGGAAATGATTCCTTTTGAGAACCATTCTCTTATAAAGAACGGTTTACCGCTGTTGTTAAACAAAACAGTTTTACCTGAATCATAGCTGTATAAAGATCGAAGAAAGATAACATTTCTCCATAGATAACAGGTAGTTTGGGATCAAGAAATTTCGTGTCGTAGTTGCAATGAAGTAGAGACTTTAAAGCCGCCAAGTTTTTTGAAAAAAAAAAAAAAAAAAAAAATATATATATATATATATATATATATATATATATATATATATATATATACATATACATATATATATATATAAATTTCCCGGGATACCACGTCTTCGATCACGTAAATCACATCTTCGATTGCCGTGTTGCATTGCTAGCATGGTTGTCCTGATGGTGTAGTGGTCATCACACCCGACTAGTATACGGGGGACGTGGGTTCAAATCCCGCTCAGGGCAAATTTTCTTTCAAAACATTTATTCAATTAAATATTATTTGGGGTGTACAGGGTTAGGGTTTGCCTCATATACAGAATTTAATTAATTGAAATAAGCCTGTATCCGTATCTGCTATGCTCTTCATAAAGGCCATTTCTGTTGATTTTATAATTTATTTTATTCCAAAGAAATTCAAAGAGCTTAAGTTTTTGATCATACCTCGAAAACATGTTGTAGTGTCAAAGAAATTGAAGCCCAAAGCCAAAAAAACTGATGCGAGACTCCTTATGAGTTCTCCATAAACCTGTGTGAATCAGGCTTAACTAGTTTCAAGAGATATTTTATAGGTAATCACCAAGGAACCTATTAGTAGGGGAACAATTAAAATTTTTGTCCTATTTTGGTCCCAAGTTTGTCATCAATATTATTTTCCTCCAAGGCAGTGAAGAGCTACGTTGGTGGTGAAAATCGTCACAAGTTTTCCCTTAGCCAGTTAGCAATCCATCCTTTATAGCTATAGTGACATATTTTACTTTAAGAATAAATCCGGACAAAAGCATGAATACCTTACTCATTAGTTTGCTCTTATAAATGTTTATTTCCAGTTTTATAAACCAGTTACATTATGATTTCTACACTTCCTGGCATTCCATTCTTGAGCCACTGATTGTCCTTTATCGTCAGATGTCGTCCTCCAGGCCGTTGGTTTATCTTGCAGTTCTCGGTCGCAATTCAGGTTGCACGCAGCTCCGCAAAAAGTTTGTCAGATGGTCACCTGCATTTCCTAAATGAGAAGAAGAAAATAAGAGATCAAATACACAGAAAGATTTTCATCTGTTCCTTAAATGACAATCATAACAAATCAACTTTATCATCAGATCAGTGTAACAGAGAAGTAAAAATCAGGCATTAGTCCCCTGGTAAGGCCCATGTCTTCTTACAAGCAAAGCATATTCTGTTTCTTTTAGTTCTGCCTGAGGTAGTTTAAACTACCTCAGGCAGAAATGCAAAACATTGAAGTCAAAAATAAGAAATTAGTAATGTAAAAAGTTCAGAATAATGACGTAGGAGACTGACCGTCAAATTGACTAATTAATAGTAGTGAGTTAGTTTTTTATACTTAACTCAGTGATAGGTGTCTGAACAGAGAAAAACACTATACACTTTGAAAGCCCGAGCTGTTAAAATCTCTTTAGTTCGTCATATTAAAACAGATAATCAACCGTTGTCGACGTTGTTTATCAACGCCATCTATAAAGGGTAACCGTATTTACATCTAGTTGTTAAGGATGTGTTTTCTTAGCTGGTATGATAAGTAAAAATCACTGACAGGCATTAGTCCCCTGGTAAGGCTTATGTCTTCTTACAATTTGGGATGAAAGAAAGAAGTCGGCATTTCCTCTTCGTTAAGTGTTGAAA